>JAOTQE010133141.1:0-12020 GCA_025631205.1 Nesometra sesokonis
AAAGTGTAAAAAATACAGTTATATTCTTGAAGTTTCGATGAAACATCATTATATTTCCTCAAGTCAATGTCCACGTCCAATAAAACAAAGTGAATTCTCAATAAGTTCGTACATGCGTTCAAGCATCAGAGTAAACGTGACACCCATACAATGCTGGTTATCAGGAAATATATAGGGAAAGAACACAACGCAAATAGCCACAAACGTGCGTGGAGACCGACAGACAGACAGACCGACAGACAGACATTTTTGAAAAGCTGCTTATAGAGACGCTTTCCGCGTCTAAAAAACCAAAAGCAAAATGCAATTTTGTTGAAACAAAATGCTATTTTGTTGTGATGGTATTTTAACATTATTTTCTATAATTCTTGTGTATTTGTAACTGTAATTAATTACCAACTATAATTTTGGATATTTCGTTTTGATCAGTGTTTTCAAGTGGTCGGTTATTTTAACCTTAGTTCGAGATCTTTAATCGATGATTATACCCGCGGCTCAAGAAATAAAAAAAACTCTTTGTCCATCAAAAGCAAAAGTAATCTGTGCCGTGGAAGTGCAATGTCCTTGGATAAAAACAATATTAAAAATAATATGCACTAGAAAACTATCATTTAAACGTTTTAATGCAAAATTATACACTTAATATATGGTTAGGCTATTAACAAATTGCTTCATCAGGTAATTTAAGTAATACAGATTGTTGCTTTGGTAATTTGTAATTTGTGTAAAAGGAGAGCAATAGGTCTATATTGAATATTTACCACTACTATGATTAAATATGTACATTCTTATCTTAACTTTGTGCATGTTTTTGTTAGTAAACAAAAGAAATAACACCAGCGGCACTTTCCTTATAGCCTATGATAGACTAGGCCTAACTTTCATCTGAAAAAAATGGTTACTCTGGCTGCCTATTTAAATAATCTTTGTAATAACTGTAAAATATTAAATAATTTGCGCTAAATACTCAACGACACACCTAACCACAGTATTAAACTTGGCGATAAGCATTTATTTTTTAACATAACAGTGTAAAAAATGACCGTAAATTTAAGTTAAAATTCCTGGCAGCCAGGATGGCAAAAACGTAAATTTTACGGGCATTTTACTGTTACACGATTAATTTTACGGTAAATTCCCGTAACATTTACGGAAAAAGCCCTAATAGCCAGGATGCCAAGAAAATCCCGTAAATTTTAACGGTAAATGCCCGTCAAATTTACGGGATTTTTTGGCATCCTGGCTGCCAGGACTTTTCCGTTTTTTACAGTGCAAATTTTTACAGTCTATGTTTCACAATCATTATAATATATATGTTGTTCTTGGTGCATATAAATGCATTAAGGGTACCTAATTAAAAAAAAGTCACATGATGTGCCTTATGTTGGAAAGGTGGGCCATTTTTTAAAACAAGATGGTCGACCAACCACGAAAAACATGTTTATGTTTGGTATCCGTTTGAATTGTTTACTAAACATTTAATTCTATAACACCTATAAGTACAAGGGCGTAATTAAAACAGATATAGTATACATTTAGGCAGTCATGCGCAGTTGAATAGTAATTATAATAATGATGTAAGGTCTCACCACAAAGTGAGTCTCATGGTAGGAATATCCAAATTTAAGAAAGCATAATAATAAGCTGTAATCTACACTTTAAATGACATTCATTGGATACGTAGATCCAAAGATATGAGCTTATGAAGTTTTCATGTATGGAAACACGGTTTGGAGAAAATCGTCATAAAAAAAACACATAAAATATGCAAGAAGGACACTTTCCTGCATGGAAACTGACCTAAAAAGTAGGCTTCTATTATTAAAAAATGTTAGTATGAAAGTACTTGATTAATTTCTCAAAAATTTGACTTCAGACATACTTTGGTGATTATCTCGATTTGATCTCAATACAATGCGACTGGTTTTGTGGTGAGATCTCATATCGAATGCCTATTTTTAAGCGATACAGAATATATTGTACTCGTTGTGGCAAAATATTGAACTCGTCTTTGACTCGTTCAAGATTTTGCCACGACTCTACACTTTTTTTTTTGGTATTCGATGTTATAGTATAATGTCTTTTCGCAATTGACTTGGCAAGCAAGTGTAGGTTGACGCTGAAACTAAATATCATTGGTGTACAGGGGCAAATGTTTAGGCAGTTCGATTTGCCATTTTACGCTGTGGTGGATTGACTTGGTAAAAGCCTTATTCTAGTGACTTGATGTTAAAGTCATTCAAACATAAATCGAGCATTAATACATAAGAAACAGGTTCACTAAAATATAGGCCAAAATTGCGCCATTATGATCCAGAAATCCAGGATAGTGTCATCGGAGAGAAAGATACATTTCGGGTCGTACAATATAACTTATTCGTAAATTCAGTACTTACAGAAAATCAGAAAAGCGTGCTAGCATGTGTTGCATATGGCACGACTAGATTATACAACTGAAAATGTAGTATCATGTTTGTTCTGATTTCCCGCCAACAAGCGTTTACTTCCTGATAGAATTCCACACTTAATATGCCATAGATCTGAACATATTTTGAGCATTATCTTAAGTCTTTAAACGTGACGGTTCAGAGACATCAAACCAATGACCAACACGTTGCTACTGGATTAAGGGCTTAAATCATAGCGCGTCATGGTGTTTAAATACTCACATACTTCGCGATTAAAAATCTGTTGAAGCTTTGAATTGCTAGCAATTGCCGGTTGGAAGTGAAATAATTTCGCGAGATAAAACACACAATTTTAATCAAATTATCACTTTCGGTTATTGTGAATTATTTTGCGTGTGCTCCAGTAGGCCTACTTGAAGGCTTTGTCTCTCCAGGCCTTGGTCTATCCAAGACATGTAATGCGGGTTTCCTTAGATAATAATCTATAAATACGGTATACTAATGATTGCCAAAATCAGCCTTGCATTAATTAAAATGTTTGTTTATAAATCATTTTGTGAATAGACTACATTAAATACATTAAATCATAATATTGATAATATTATAGGCCTATATAGGCCTAATACAATATTGTCAATACAGTTGAACCTCACGTAGGCGGACACCCTCGGGTCCGGGAAAAGTGTCCGCTTACGGGAGGTGTCCGCTTATGAGAATTCTGGCCGATAGAGGGCCAAAGTTGTAAACTTATGTATACGTCCGTATGTCTCACATTTCACGGTATTCTCTACAGAAATGGCCTCTTAATTTCTAGACACCACATTCAATATTTTATTATATATGGTTTATCATTTCTTAAAGATTGGTTCAGTAATTGATTCTCAGCCATGACGGTTTTGTAAAGAAATTTTTATTCGTTTTACAGAAAAATCACTAAATTTACCGGCATGTCCGCTTATGGGAGGTAAATTAACATACAAAAAATCTAAATTTGAAAACTCGCTTACGGGAGGTACCAATTGCACTGATTAGATAGGAAGAACAAACGGGTCTTTGAATTAGTGTCCGTTATGGTAGGTGTCCGCATAGGGAGGTTCAACTGTATAATGATTGACTGATTTAAGAACCATCCAAATACATAAGAACTAGGCTAGGTTTATAACATGTAAAATAGTTTTTTTTTATCAACATGGGGAATCTCTAAGCAATAAAAAGAAAGTTGCTGTATTATAACCTCGTCCCAGTGGGAGAAGATAATAAGATGAGTCCTATCTGTCTGTCTGTCTGTCTGTCTGCCTGTATGTCTGTCTGTCTGTCTTTCCAGATATCTAAAAATACATTTTTCTGATTTAGCCTACTTCAACATCTAAATGGGAAAACCGACTATTAATTTCTTCTCTTCGAGACTGTTAATTTGGACACTGTTTTTCATCAGGATTGTATAAAATAATTATGAGGTCTCACCACAAAATGAATCGCATTGTTGGTGAGAACAAATCGAGATAGGCTAATCACCAACATAGGTGTGAAGTCAATTCTTTGAGACATTCTATTTTAATCAATTATGAGTATTATCATTATAAGGCCTACACTATTTAGGAGGAGCAGCTATTATCGCCAAAACGTAGTTGCTCCCCCCACCCCTTATATGAGGAGCGCCGGGTGTAAAATTGACCATAAAAAGCCGAAATAGACCCACACAGGGCACCAAAACACGGCAAATCGAGGTAATAACCCCGTCGGAAACAAACCGGCAACCACCCGGACCTGAAAAAGGCACCCCCTTTTGCATCCTGCATTCGCCCCTGATTTTGGTCAGTTTTCTTACAGGACAGTGTCCTCCGTGCAGATTGTCTGAATTGTTTGTCTTTGAATTGTATACTTTTAGATTTCTTTATATGAAATTTCACATAAAACTTTAGATGATCATCGTTTTATTACCAAGAGACTCATTTTGTGGTGAGACCTTACAATTATTAAACAAATCTATTATGTGCCTTCTTATTCTCTAGAGCTGTTGATAAAGCAAAACAAATATTTGATTTTATGTATTTATTTAACATACCGTACAACGGTAGCACAAAATATACAATAACAAAACATTCAGATAATAAATACACTGCATTACTTGTAGAAATTGTCCAATTCATATTCGCATTAAAATACATGACATTAAAAATTAAACAAATAAAAATAAGTAATGAGGCTATAAAGCTATAAAAATGTTAATTACAGAATTATAAATTAAAATTTAATATATGATAGGCCCATTGGATTTAAAGTTGACAAACAGCTTTTTTTAAATATCATTCAGTCTGTCTGTCTTTTGCTCAATCGGGATTCTTATTATAATTTCAGTACTTGTTTCTGTGTAATATAATCCTGCATCACTGTATTTCATAGCCTATAGAAGCAGTTTCCCGCTGTTGTTATTTTATACCTCCTTGGTTGTATGTTGTTCAGCATACCTGCAGTTCCATACAGTAAGCTTTTATGGTGGTTTATTGCAAACTGTAAAACTCTTTATTTTCGCGGGCCTTTATAAAAAAAATGAATCCATCATTAATAATGGTTCGTTTTCAATAACTCATTTTTGTAGGCGTTATTATGCATGAGACTTAATAACGACCCTGTATGCCAAATTATGTCATAGCTTTTAGAATACAGATCGTGTTTTTCTTGCATCTAACAGGCGCGGATCCAAGGGCCAACGAACCACCCCCCCCCCCCCTCTTTTGAAACCAAAAAATATATTTTCTGCACAATTTTGAATAAAACGGACAACCACGCCCACCCGGATTTGGAAGTGCCCCCCTCCCTTTCGTTGGATCCTGGATTCGCCCTTGTCTAAGGCTGAAACTTTCATGTATTAAAGGTGGACAACGCGTTGCCGGGTTTGAACTTCCGACCGCAACTCACGCTGCGCCATCTACCTTCCCCAAAATTATTGACAACATAGTTTTTTTTGTAAATAACTGTTTATTTTGTGGTTAATGCATTATAACTAGCTTACATTATTGCATTAAAAATATTTGCCCAAATTCGACCATAAAATGTTGGCGATTCAACCAGTCCTACATTTCGTGATTAAGCGTTTGCGTGGAAATTGCGAAACTGTTGAAATTGGGGGGAATTTATGGAACGCAGACAATATTAGAACTCTGTAGTGTATTCAATAGTCGATTGCATGCGCCCTGGTTGTTAGACTATATAATGACAACCAAACGCGGTGCATATATCACATCAATTTTCCAAAATGTAGGTTCTCGTTTTACTGCGTTTCACATAATGATTCTTTAATCCCGTCAAAAAATATATATCGAATAAAGTAATGAGAAATCGTTTTGAATAACGTTTAAGCATAACATCATAAATAAAACCAATAACTACCCATGGATAGACGAGTAAAAATTATCAATGTAATAATAAAACGTATATTTATAACATTATGCCTATATCATTATTTAAAACGTAACAGTGTGGAAACGCCGATCAAGATTGATAAAATATAAATTGAAGTTCAATTGAAATTAATTTCAAGTATCTGCATACGGCCGTTTCGCCTTCTAGGGCTCATCAGTGCAGCTAAGGTGTTAAGATAAAATGGCGAGACCAGCTTGACAGGGCTTTGGATTATTCCTATATCATCGACATATTTTTAAATTAAATTAATTAAAATTAACATTATGGTATTATAATGGTTTTTAGTATGAATATAATTTTGAACCCGTCTATTAATAGATGCAAAAGTTAACATAACTATGTTATAGGCAAAGATCATAATAACATCTGATACATTTTTTGTATGTTGTCTCTGATAACATACCTGAGATCCAGAAACATCTGACAGAAAGAAATTAATGCATTGTTTTTAGTAGATCTATACTGAGAATCATTGAATTATGGCGATTGGAATAGGGACCAATCACTAATAATGAACAATAGACATTACTAAGAATTTCTTAGTAATAGTGAGGTTCCGCAATTTTACGAAACACAAAAACGAAAACGGTCATATCTTGTAAAGTTTGAATAGAACACATTAAATATCTGTGACAGTCGGACAGTATTTTAGGACGATCATCAACGGTTTGTAGGTGAAAAAATTGATCTCTTTGAACACATTTAGTAACTTTAAAAAATGGAAGTATAACGTAACCGTTTTCGTTTTCGTATCTCTTAGTTGCGAAACCTCGATATTATCGTAGTTATTACGAAATTAAAAAAAATGATAGACGAAATCGTAAAACAAGGTACAAACGTAATGAAGTCCGGCAACAAGAAGGATCCACCGAATGTCTGACCAATTAACCATAAGAAAATCAGCATGATAAATTTGAAAGAGAACTGACAGGAATTAGAACTGATCTAATCATTACACCAACATGAATTGCATACACCCACTTATAGGTACTATTTGCTTTATTTATTTTGTCTTAACCTTCGACCCTGCCTCAAAATTGAATTAGCTCCAGATCTTTGGAAACGGAATATTGTGACCAGGTTTGTCAAGTTTCTGGTTAAAACTTAATCTCCTATCAACTTTCTTGCGAGAGTGCTTACTTCCGTCTAATTCGTAATTCTTCTCTTTATTAATTCCCTCAATGAAATAAAAAGAAATATTCTCTAGGATAATATAATATTTAGGGAATATCTACATTTTAGTACAGCAATAAAATACGGTTCCGTGATGAAAAAAGTAATAATTAAGGATGATAACCATGAATGTGAACCCCGGCTGTCGTGTAAAACACTCACATCTTAAGCATTGCGCCAAATTGAACTCGCATGCAAAATAAATCAAGACAATCGTTAACGCAGCGCCCTCGCCCATACTGTTCTCTCTGTCGTGTATAAGGATCTAAGGGTTATTAATCATGATCAATATATGTTCAATTGGACCATTGTGAACATATTACCCTAATGACTTCCAAATGAACCAAAGTTGAGATGTTGGAGATTTTACATTTGTTTTTAATGATGGATGTTTAATTAATGTGATAAATAATTAACAGCTGCCTTAAGTTTTTTTATCCTAATGACCAAGTAATGACCTTAGTCTAGATCAGCGCCAAACCTGTAGAGGACTGAGGAACGGTCGGTCCCGTATTATGTAGGCTATAAAATATTTGAAGTAAATCAGACCAATAAGCTTTTGAAATGGGCGGATCCAGGGAGTTGCGCAAGGGCCGCACTCCCACTCTTGGCAGTTACATTTTTTCTGCCCCATGACTCAAGCGGAGACATCGGCGGTCTCCGATCATCAACCTGGCCTAACTCCCTTTTAGAAATCCTAGATCCGCCCCTGTTTGAAATATGGACACAGAGAGACACCGACGGAGCCAACTGCAACAACCTCTCTCCGAGAGAGGGGAGGGTATTTTTAACCAACACCTTTTAAAGTTAAATTATCTCCAGATAGGCCTATGGTTGTGAAATTTGGAAATGTGAATTTTAGGCATAATAGGTCTAACATTTTTTCTGCGATTTTTACATTAACCATTTACTCTGAAGTTGAAACATTACCGTACCTTCCTAGTATATTAATTAAACAATTAAATTAAAAATAACCCTCTGTTCTGAAAGTTACATAACTTGACACTTTCATACATTTAATTTCTAATCACATAATATCTCATTACTCACATTCATACTTGTAGGTTTAGGCCTGTATAGAAATCGGTTGTTGTCGTGATCAGCATATCAATCGTGAATCCAATCAATGAAATTTAGCTATTCTTAGCTCCGACAGACGGAGCTCTAGAGCTATACGTCCTTATGATTAAGTAAGATAGTAAGTAATGGATATTTTTTTGTGATTGGAAAAGTTAGAGGGCGCTACACTCTAAAAAATAAAGGTTAAAAAATGAGGCTAGACATGGCAAAAACCACTAAGTTGTCACACAGGAAGTTACTGAGAAATAAGCAAATAAAAAACAACAATTATAAAGGAAATTTGAGTATATTTTGTCCAAGGACTTCGGTTATAGATGTCCGATTTTCATAACTGACCCAAGGAGGTATACCTCCTTGATTGACCCCTCCATTTAAAGCTTGTTGAAAATGTTATGTTTGTAACAATAATTCAATTTTCAATTTTTCCCACAACCTGGTGTTTTTTTTTTTAATGGGTTATTTGTTGTCCTGTATATGGAACCTTTATTAGAACCTTTAAAAGTTCACATTGAAACCCTGTACAGGTTCGCCAGTCGGTCTTTTTAGGTTCGTCAAATCTGACATGAGAACCCTTCAAAATCAATTGAACTCCATTTCCCGATGGTTCCATATGCAGGACAACAAAGAACACATTCTGGAACTCTATTTTTTAAGATTGTTTTAAAAACATTTGTGTATAATCTGGGCGGGAATTTAACCTTTAACGGATTTGAATTTTATTCAAGATTACAAATCAGACGTTTAACAGACAGTGCCAACTGTCGATCGACAACAGACCTGAACTTTAAAAGAAAACAACGAATTCAAACAAATGTGAGGTCTAACCACAAAATGAGCATCATGGTAGGAAAACCCACAATTGAGTTATTGGTAACTTCTAATAGAGCACAATATAAGCTGTAATTTAAACTTTAAATGATATTCATTAAATATGTAGATCTCAATGGATATGAGCATTTGAAGTTGTCATGTATGGAAACAGTTTTAAAAAAATCGTCCATAAAGCTGGGAAAAATAAACAATTAAAAGACTATAAATCTATTTTTTATATGAAAACTGACCTAAAAAAGTACAATTCAATGAAATGTACCATAGTACTCATAATTGATTAAAACTAAATTTCTCAAAAATTTGACTTCAGACCTATTTTGATAATTATCTCAATTTTGCTCAATTTGATCTCACCTACGATGCAACTCATTTTGAGGTGAGACTTCACAAATTTCAAAAGAAATATACACATGAGGGCGCACGTATCATTAGTTAGTCAATTACAGCAAACGCCTTCATAGATGAGCTGTTAATTAAAAACACAGTAGGGTGGTACAGAGTCGGGGCTCATCGATATGAATACTTGCTTGGTCAAGCCTTGCTCGAATGTATGACCGTTGCGGTATACATCAACCCCTTATCAGACACAAAGAGACAAAGTCATTTTTATCTCCAGGCAAACTTCGTGCGTATGCAGATAAATATTCAATTAAGTATTCGAGATTACAAGCTCAATCGATGGGACCAGAATGGAGTAGTATTCGCGCCACCAATCGGCTTCACTTATTTTGATTTTGTCACGTTAATTCATCGAATGTATTCATTATCAAGTTCATGACAACAGACAAACCATTGACTGTGAATTTGTGCCGAACACATCCCGATTACACACATAAAAGAACTCATATTCCAATGATAAATGTGTCTAGTTTTAAAATTATCTATTGTAGTTGCACCTTGTTGTGCTAACACCCCTTGTAAGCGGACACATCAATAACGACCATTCAGTAAAAGGCTAGTTTGTTCTTACTATCGGATCTTGTATGTGGTCACCTTCCGAATGCAATCTTCATTCAAAATTTTGAAATTTTCTATTATAATTTTCCTCCTGTAAGCGGACACTCGAAATACCGGCGTGTTATTTGGACAATAATTTAATTAATCTCTGAAAGGTCCACAAATCAACTTCAAGTAACAAATTATAATACATACGCCAAGCAATGAGATACACACCATCGTAACAGAATTCAATATTTCGACATAAATTACAGTATGTACGGTAACCATCAGGAATAATATCTACTTACTTGCTTTGGGTAGGCCTATGTATTATATTTTCAAAATACAATCTAGTATAAAGAATCATTAGAACTGCCTTATTGTGTTTGTTATACTTAATTAGCATTTTGTATGGTATGCTTACATAACCAGGAATCTCGTCTAGAGACGAAGACTACAGAGATTTATTTGCGAATAGCCGAAATGGGAACTTAAACTGTAGGCGCTATCTAAAATGGACACTCTTCCCGAACCAGACGTTGTCCCTACGTGAGGTTAAACTCTGCTCACTGAAAGTACACATCCCCGCCTTGTAAGTTGTAAAATGCTGTTTTGATTATCCTTATTAATTACAAACATTGACGAGATAAATTAGAAGACTGTAAAACATGGAATTAATAAAAGGCACTGATTAAAACACTGCGTTTTGCGTCATTGCAAATTTATTCTAGTTGATCTAGATGCAAATTACCGGTAGTTAATTACTATATACCAGGGACGGATTTAAGGGGAAAGTAAAATAAAGCCTATCAATATTATTAACATTGTCTATAAAACGGAGATACTCAGCAAGAATTGATCCCTTAACACATCTCTGAGGCCATTTCCGAACATCTAAACACCATCATTTTTTCGCGGAAGCATGCCCCCGGACCCCCTAAAACTTTAACTCCCTACCGCCCCCGCCCCCTTCCCGCCCCCTTTTCAAAAAGTCTGCATCCGCCCCTGTATGTACTTCATGAATAACAATGTTTTGGTTAGCTCATTGGTTCGATAGTCTGAGCAGGGATCTATAAACAAGTACGCTCGTCACATCAGTGAGCTCCAACTCTATTCATCCTTCTATACTATGTAGGAAAGCTATCTATCTCTTGGAAAGAGTGCACATTTTACTAACTAATCAATGGAGCTATATAGAGTGCTCACATGCGTTAATTTACTTGCTTTTAAATTTGTTCGTTATTTTCTTCTATATGCCCAACTCACATGGTTGACGGTCGGTAGTACGGCGAGTGGTAAAACGTTGGTTTGTAACCCGCAACAAAATGCAAGCGCATAATATGTCCCCTTCGGAACAACAGTATACAAAAAGAATTACAAATTTCAGACCGTTCGTTATTTTTTTTAAAACTCAGTTTTAGAAGAAAAACTGGCCTGTCGGTCTGTCTGTCGGTCAACCTATTGTAATGGGTTGATTTTTTTGGCGTTAAATTTAGGAATTGAGGGATTACGCCAGTTAAGCCCCTCTTTAATCTGGACCTGGTCTTCTGTAAGGAGATTGTTTCTTAGAATCACGATCTTTTCTTTTTGTCTTATCATTCATTTTTCGAACATCTGAATTTGTAAACTAATTATTTTATTCAGTTTGAGTCATGAAACACATCAGGCCGACGTTACATCACTGTTAAGTTTTATTACATTTTCTTAGTATTGGGAGCCAAATGAATAATTCAATATTAATACAATATAAAATGAATGTATATTAAAATATTCTATACGTTGACAGCTTTTAGGGGATGTTGCATGGATTGAATTAAATCATTGAATGTCGTATGTAAACTAGATTTTAATAATATTGCATTGAAATAGGCAATTAGGACAAACCCATCAAAACGGAATATGAACTTTAAAATGCAAAGTTTAATTTATATTTAAACAGAGAAAAAAAATAAGACAAAGATAGACAAAAAGTAAATTATTTTTAGTGAAGACTGGTCGTTAATCTGGATATCTGTAGACGGAACGGTACCGGTATCCTAGACATTGTGCAGCTACGGTAATACAACGGGAAACCAAAGCGAATTAATGGGCTAAAGCTTGGTTCCCACTAGAGCAATTTAGACGCGTTAGCGTCGAGCGCAGCTACACCGCGCGTCAAATATGTTG
>JAOTQE010133152.1:0-12019 GCA_025631205.1 Nesometra sesokonis
CCCACCTTCTGACTCGGGCAAATAATATTTTTGCACACTTTGGCCCCTAAAAGTGCACCAGAGAGCATCTGTAGAGATTTTATATATTTTTTTGATATAGATGCCATGTTTTTATTGTTAATTACCTGTTTTATATTTACTGTATATGTCTTTTTTGTGTACAATAATTTCAGACTTGATCTGCTTTTTGTATTGTTTTATAAACCGAAATACACAAATAAATAAGTAATAATCAATCAGATGATAAATAGTGGTTTTTTTTGTTTTTTTATCTGCAATTTTTAAGACTCTGTATTTTTTATGTTAAATTTTTTAAGCTTAATATTCCAATTATTATATTAAAATTGTGTAATATATTTTACTGTATATTATCTTTAACAATTTTTAATTACTGTATTTACTGTATTCATAACTTTAAACCAGTGTATATTCTTTAGTACTTTGGTGTTCTTTGACGGTTTTTACTATGGTAGTATCCTGTATCTCAAGATGATTTTCCAAACTGTACGTTGTATTTATTGGACAATAAAGATTTGATTGATTGATGATTGATTGATTGAAAAGATAATTACTTAGATTGCAAAATAACAAAAGAAAATATTGTTGGGTTGCGCTCAATGTTTCTCTAGGCCCTTGTTATTGAAGCGTCAGGGTAACATGATGCTTGGGATTTTCCCCATGATGTATGGGATTTTCACCATGATGATAACAGGTGGCCATGAGGCTTGGAACATCTTCATTGATACTTAAAGACTATTTTATCATCTCAAAGTGTTATTTGGGGTATTTAAATGACTGATGATAAAGATAGCTCAATGTCAGCCCCAACCATTGTTAAATTAGACACTGCGATTTTTGTATAGGTTTCATGTAATTCATTATCTGATGTCATGTTTTAGTTAATTAGTTACAAACTTTTACTCTTTTTCTACTCGACTTGTTTCACATAATCTGCCAATTTTCAAGTTTACTTGCGTGTTTCAAGATTCTTTTGGCTAAAAACATGCAATCATTTCTTTTATCTCAAGAAATTATAAGAATATTTTTTCCATTCATTCGATGTAAAGCTTACTTTATTTAATATTGTTTTTTTTCGTCAGAATTTGGAAGACTACGTTCTGTTAGCGAATGTGAACCACTTGACAATCTTCACATTGAAACCTTAGTAGAAAATGGCGAATTCTCAAAAAGTCCATCGAGCGATGTCAGTAGCTTTTCTCACCTCAGCTCATCAAAATTCATATCATATAATTCAAATCGTGGCTGTGAACTTTTACGCAAAGAACTCATGCGGTTTGTCAGTAATATGTGCAGTTCAGTACGAAGGAAGGCTCAAGAGCAAGGGTTATTAAAGTATGTAACTTTTCACAAGTTCACAAAACTACAAAAATCTCATTTTTATAAAACTATATGACCTTCAAACTATTTTGTAAATATTTCAAAATCACCAGGCATACAACACATTTTGACCATGACACCTCTTTCTTTTATAACTTTTGTATTGAATATAACAATTAATAAGCAATTTTAAAAGTGGGTGGGTAATACTAAAATTTTAAATTATGAAACTCTTTGTCTTGTTAGAATATCAGAGGTTCCAACCCTCCCGATTTGTCCGGGAGTCTCCCGAAATTTTAACAGTCTCCCGATTTTTTGTTAAAATTTAAATGTATTCTAGTACCATAATTTGGCTTAGAATAACATTTAGGCTTACTAGAATCAATAAATACAGTACTTTTAAATCGTAATTGACGCTAGTTAACACCTTTCTGGCCTGTTTTTTCGGCCCTTCCGTCATAAAATGCAGTATAAGGGGTAGTATTTTAAGATAGAGGGCGCACTTTAAAAAATCTCCTAAATTTTAGACCTCATATTTGAAAAATCTTCCGAATTTTAGACCTTAGAGGTTGGAACGTCTGGAATATGAGAAAATTAGCAAAGATATTTATTGATTTTTTCAGTACTTGCCTATTGTGTTTGCACTGTGCTACTTTTCTTGCCCAAACTAGCCATAGTGTGAACAACCACTTCTCATAAGTTACAATATTTAAACCATCTTAATTTTAAAATGTTTCTGTTATTTAATCCGGGTCAAATTATTCTTCAGTTTAATTTTTTTTTCATTCAAATATTTTCTTTTGTTTAGTTTAAAGGAGAAGTTCCCTTACATTTTTGAAGACATCTGCCTTTATTCAGATGTTTGCCATACACTGGCAACCCACACGTTCCGACTGTCTGCTAGAAGATTTATACAAGAACTATTCCAAGAGGTCAAGTTTGATGCAGTAAGTTTTCAAATGATAGTATACAAATATGTACTGAGATGAAAAACTCTGGTTAAAACTATGGTTCCCAAAATGACTGCAAAAGTAGTATTTGTTGAGGAGCACAGCCCCGAAGCAAATAGTACTTTTGCAGTCACTGAGGGACCCACAGTTTTAATCTAGAGCCTTTCATCTCAGTATATATTTGTTTTATATACTAGATTCATACATTCATGTTTATTCTTGTTCATTGATTGATTCATTCTTGTTCTTGTTTGTTGCGGTCACAACCGGTATCAGCGCTCAGTCACATGAGGAGATAGGGCCATCTGGTGTTGAAATTCGGACAGAGTCCGTGAATAGTCTTTTACTATTTATGGATCTGTAAATAGTACTTTGGTGGTTGGATTATGTTTGATTATGGGACACACTTTTAACCAATCAGTGAACAAGAATAAATCAATCCAGTATATAAAAATTATCTTCTCTTTTAAGTCATTTTTCTTGGTATCGTCTTCAGTAACATTATCATTGATGTTATTATTTCTAGGGTAATCCATTGAAGTGTTCTTATAATGTTACTTGTGTTTTATTATCATATTTTAAAGTCTTTGTGAAATTCCATGTAAAATCTGAATTTTGTGTTTTATTACTTATTAGATTTTTGATGGCCCGCAAGCAATTTTAGCCAATACTAATAAAATTGACAAGATTGGAGTAAATATTCAAGTAATGGTAAATGCAGATACATGACTCCTAGGCTGTATGTGATGAATTTCCTACACCTCAGGGACAGGCTACCTGTAATGTATGTGCTACATCTCAGGGACAAGCTACTGTACATGTAATGGACTTGCTACATCTCAAAGATGTGTTACTTGCGATGGATTCGCTACATCACAGAGACAAGATACCTGTGATGGACATACTACATGCAATGACCATGCTACAAATGATGGGCACACTACATGTAATTGACATTCTGTGTTCATTGAATATGCTCCTGTGAACATGCTTTATTTTAAAAACAAGCTCATGGACATCTAATGGACATGCTATATCTCATGGACACGCTACAGGTCATGGACATGCTACACCTGATGAATCTACTACTCCTAATAAGTATGCTACATTTCAATGACAGATGGTGTGAATGACAAGCTATTCTTGTAGATTTGTTGTCTCCTGGACATTCCATACTTAGTAGACATGCTATGTCTACTACTACTACTACTACTCTGTCTGATAGACATGCTACATCTACATCTCATTAATATGTTAATCTGTGATGAACTTGCTACATCTGATGGACTTGTTCCATATGTTGGACAGGTTTGTGTTGAACTTGATATTTCATGGACAAGCTACATGTGAACTAAATTCATGTGATTGACAAACTATATTCATGAATGGTCTACAGCTGATGGTCGTGCTACATATCTGGTGAACTTGCTACATATCTAAAGACATCATCATCATGGACATGCTACTTATTATGTACAAGCTACATATCATGTATGTGATGTATGTGATGGACAGTCTACACCATATGGAATTGCTGTATCTCACAAACAGGCTTCATTTTATGAGCTTCCTGCCTACTGCATATGAAGGAATATCTGTGGACTTGTTAAACCATACTGTGATAAAATTGCTACATCTGATTATATTCTATATCTTTTGGACTGAAAAAATGCTACAACTGATGGAGGTCAGAGTTACTGATTTGTTAAATATGATGAATTTCCTACATCTTATGAGAATAATACAAGTTATGGATTTGCTTCATCTCATGAACATGCTACAAGTAATGAACTTGTTACATGTCATAGGCATGCTAGAAGTGATGGATGTGCAACATGTGATGAACATGCTGCAAGTGATAGATGCCCTATGTCTCATGAACTGCTACGAGTGATGAACTTGCTATAAGTAATGAACAAGCTACATGTGAATGATGTCCTACAAGTGATGAAGTTGCTACATAATGTGAACATGCCACAAGTAATGAACTTATGATGAACATGCTACAAATACTGGTTATGCTACACCTTGCAGAGGCACTACATCTCGCATTTAACTATGTGATTGGCTTCAATTGTTACCAGTTTTATAGTTAACTACAATTCATTGAATTTACAACAAAAAGTGTACATATGTCTAGAGTTATACTAAAACCGGTATAGTTGACAGACTTGCTTCATTTTGACTCACTAAATGCTCAATGGGTTCTGTCTGTAGATTACCTAAATTCATTAAACTACAATTATACAATTTTTAGTGTTGGCGCATTAGACACATCTCATACATCAGGTTACCTTCATAACTAATGTAGTGTAATTATCATGTCTTTTATTGTAAATACTAAACAAATTTACTTTTATAAAATCACATTCCAGTTAATTTATTCTAAACCTTGGACAGCTATTCCATGTAAATTAAAGTAGATGTTGCTGTAAACCATTTTTGCAAACAGTAAACTCAAAACTTAGCAAGCTTTGTGGTACTCTAATCCTTATTTGAATATGGTGAATACTTGTTACAGTTGAAATGAGTTTAATTTTAACAAGTTAGTTAACGATTGTGGGCTGCTCTTACAAGGCAATATTACCCGCGGTAAAAATTTACAGGTTTTGGGCCTAACAATAAATCACATATTTTGCCTTTTTTAAAAAATATTTTCAGAAGTTGTAAATTGATTCAGAACATACTGTATACAATTGAAAAAACTAATATAAAAATTTTAAGTCAGAGAATTCTTCAAATTTTCATCACAAAGTCATACAAATTTCATTGTACACGGTGCAGTAAATTGAGGAAATTTAGAAGTCCAACATTTGATTTGAATTTTTTTGCCTATTATTTAACTTTATTGTAATAAATCAAATTGGCATATCAAATTGGCATTTTTTGGACTAACCATTGATAGGAAAATAGGCTTAAGAGAACTCAACTAGGTTAATTTTATTCTTTAACTTTTTAATGACCATCACCCACAACCAATAAGTTATGCACCAGAAAAATGTGAGGTGTATTTAATTCAATGCATGTGCTAGGCCTGAAACTGTTATGCTGAAAACTGAAAAAATTCACATTAATATAACACTCAAACCAATAACTTGTTTAGACCAAATTTCTCAGTCATCACCTGTAACTTAGATTTATTAAATTAAGTCCCAGAGCTAAACAAATTCCTGACCTAAATTCCTTAAATGTACACTACTGTATTACCTCCAACTGAAGCAACTGAAGGTCCATGGTAAAAATGAAATAGCGGATTAAAAGATTCTTGTACAGTCGACCTTTTCATTTTCACACCCCTTGGGCTGGAATGTGTTTGTAAATTAAAAAGTTCGTAAATGAGACATTTTAATGAAAACTGGTCAAATAAAAGTATTGGTTGTGTTTTAGATCAATCCCTTAAACAATTGGATCAAAAATAACATCATAAAAATTTAGAAGGTCAAGTATTGTCGAAAAATATGGAAATATTTTTGTTGGTTTTCTTCTCTTGGTTGTTAAAATATGTTTAAATGAAGTGTGAGGAAAAAATATGCAAAACAAAGAAATATCAATGATAAATTAACAGATAATTACATAATGGGCCATTATTTTAATGACATCATTGACTGAATGTTTGTAAATTAGAAGGTTTGTAAATGAGAAGGTTGGCTGTACTTTTTTCAAACTAGGGCAAAGTTAAAATAGTTACAAGTAATTTGAAACATTTAAATTTATTTATGCGATTATTAACATGATTTAAATGCCGTGTGACAGCAAATTCATGCAATTCCCTAACAATATTTCATTTGTTTTTCCTGAGTTTTCACATAAAAAAAGTACAGGCCAACCCAGTGCCTGTTTTTTTATCTGAGACAATCAGCATTGTTTTAATGTGTGTGCGTAATTTTTAATGTATGAAATTCTCCATAATGCCATTGCGCCCTCAATTAAACAAAGTTGTTATTCTCCCAAATTTGACATGGTAGTATTATACTACGTCAAACAATTCTAACATCTTAGGGGATCAAACTTAGATTTTTGGCTCTGTGAATAGGACATTAATAACATCTTTGGATAGAAAGCTGTATGATAACATTAACAACACAATATACATCGTAAATATTGGCTTTTACTTAAAAAGTATATTTAACAATTTATAATACTGTACTCTAAAATCCAAACTTAAATATGGAAAGAATATACCCTATGTGAATGTGTGTTTTGCACTAAACCAGATTAGCCTTAGAACTAACAGACCTTTAAATTTAAATTTGCTAACTTTTATTCTGAAGTGTCTGGATTTCAAATTCAATGGCTTTCCATTCACTGGCCTTCAAATAAATGCCTTAACATTATCTTGGCATTAAGTATACCTGCTTGCTAATTAACTGCCTTTCAAATAATGGCCTCCAAGATAATACATTGTAGAGTGTTAAAATATATATTCTTTCTGGTATTAACAAAGATAGACCTAAAAGTTACTTTATATGCCCTCTTCTGTGAAATAGTAGAGTTGGGGTGGGCAGAAAAATAGCTTTTTCCTTTTTTGAAGCTAAAAATGAAATGAAATACCACATAGCATTTATTAAAGCAAAATTAATGATGTTTTATTGTAACAGAAATTTGAAATAATTTACTTTCAAATTTAAAATGTACCTCTTCATGATCACATTTTAAAACCAAATTAACACCATTTTTACTTCAAAATAATTATATTATTAGCCCATTATGTGGCACAATCAAGCTAAAGGAGGGGTACAGTAAGTCACAAAGTTAGTTTCCTTCAAGAGGCGTGAAACAAAAAAGGTTAATTTTTTTCAGTTTTTTTTTTTGAAGACAGTATAAACATTTAACAATGTTCAAGCATGATCAATAAACTGATAAGCAATTTCTAAATACAATTTTCTGAAAATTTATATTCTAAATGTTAAAATTTTGTTGTTCAGAACAACCTATTAAACTGATATTTTTGCATTTTATAGAAAATAATGAATAGTTTCACAATATTCAATTTGTTCGACTACCCCTTCTTTGGCTTGGCTCTGCCACTATACCAGTAGTTATTTATATTTCATAATGTTAGATTAGGAGTCAGGTGTTAACTAGCACAAGATATTTTCTGGCTCCTCTTCAGAATTGGTGAATAAAACAATGAATTGAATATACTGTACTTAATAACCCATAATTGTGATATGGACCAACTCAAATTTGAGTTGGAAATACAAATATAATGTTATTTTGTAATTTAATAATTGGGCTAAAAAATTTTAAAAAAAAACACCTTTGAGCGGAACTCTTATTATATGGCAGATGAGGGCAGACACAATAGTTTATTAGTCTACAGCTTATTCCAGACTTATCAAATTTTGACAAAATAAAATATAGCACTGTGGTATATAGTAATGATATGTCCATGTATGGTCATGATGTGATGTTTTCATGACCATATATAGGCATACAAAAAATTGGAATGAGCTTATTGTTGCTTTTATAAACAATGTTTTTTTAAAGATGTATTGTCACTTGGAAATGACCACAAAATCATCACCATTAATACTGAAATTAACTTACTCATATTGAAGTAACTTAAGAGTTTAAAATGTGAGAATAAAGATTAGTGTAAAATTGAAAAACTTTTTACACTGAAAAAGAGTCTTTTCTCATGGTAGGAAAATCCAAAATTGAGTTATTGGTACCTTCTAATATAGGGTAATATAAGCAGTAATCAACACTTTAAATGACATTCATTGGTAAGTAGATATGATTATTTTAAGTTTTCATTATGGAAACACGGCCCATAAAATAATCTAAAAATAAATTAACCAAAGACATTCAATCTCAAAAACTCTGCATGATAGTAACTTTCTTGGATGAAAACTGACATAATTATAATGAAATGTAAGTACCATGGTCCTCAAAATCAATTAAAACAAAATTTCCCAAAGTTTTGAACTCAGAACTATTTTAGTGATTATCTCGATTTCATCTCACCTACGATCAACTCATTTTGTAGTGAGACCTCACATTTTTCAGGTGACAACATATCTTTAAACTGTAGAAAATAAACTAATTAAATTCACACCCCTGCATCAATATAAATTATTGAGATGAAAAAAAAATAGATTTGGTACATTCAAATTCTTCAAAATTGAAATTATTTGTAAGAAGTATAAAAAATGTATAGAAGGCCTTTTAATTTGTACATATGATTAGAAAATATAAATGTGTACAAAGTATATTAACTTCAACATTTTTAACATAGGCTCTCTATTCATTTATCATTTTGTAAACTTAAGATTAAATTAATGATACAACCGATCATGTTACTAGATTTTCATATTTATATGATTAAAATTTATCACTAATTTGTAAAAAAAAAATTAAAAATGATTAAATTATGTTGAAAGTTTCAAGTAAAGTTTATTAACAGTTTTAGCATCAATATCACAAATCAATGGTTTAAAAAAATTAATGTCATTTTATGTTTACAATTCAATTGGTATAGTAATGGTCTATAATTAAAGACTGTGCGTGACGTCACAATTATAGACGGTCTTAACACTAAGACTGTTTAAAAACCGCTTATAGCAATCCGCCCCTGCTCTCTGAAGTCTATAAAAATGTAATTAGACGCAACTGCCTTAATTGTAAGTTTATGGCACAGTACTGTGTCACTATGATTTTTTGGAGAATATACTGTACAAAGCACACATTTCTAATTCATAGCACTGTACAGTAAAACGTCAATGAGCAGAACAAAATGTTTATAATAGAATTTAGATAAATGTTATGACTGCTGGATTTATGATAGAAGCGTCCCTTAGGATTGTCACTTAATAGACTCTACCCATAATAGGATGGCTCCCTTAATAGAGGTTCTCTTAAAATGATTGTGCCTTAATTGTAGTGCTCCTTAATAGAATGATCCCTTAATAGAGGTGAGCCTTAACATGGTGGGCATTTAATAATAATTTTCAATTTATCTTTGAGATTCATATTAAAAATTAATAGTATAGAAATCTTAAATGTTACTGTTAAGTGTCATTAATATTTTTATATAAATAATCAAAACTATTGTTTAAAAATAATTTTTACTTAAATTGATCATTGTGCTTTATTAAAATAAATTCCTATATGACCATTATTTTTAGTCATGATTCTAACATCCTAACATGGTTAAGGATCATCCCATGTGTATAATTGTATAATACAGTATTCTAATATAGTCCATATTGTGCTCATCATATCAGTAATTTGTATTAATATTCATATCTATGTTGTATATAAGTCTACTAAATTTAATTAATCAACATGAATATTCATACAGTAATATATTTCCATGTATGGTCATTGTATTTCCATGTATGGTATTTTCATGTGTATCCACATACTTTATTTAATTATATCATGAATATTCATATCCTGTAGATTTTGTTGTAGTAATTTAGATGAATATTCATATCCTACCATGTTGGTTTGTATGATAAGTACTAGACTTAATTTAATATTAATGATTTAATTACAAATATCTTATTTTATAGTGTGTAAATTTTAGTTGGTTGATTTATATCCTGTTATTATGTGCAATATAATTAAAAACAAGTATACTGTGCAAGTGGATCATAATTATTAGAAACAATTAACAATTTAATTAAAATATATCATGTTGGATACCAAAACTATAACTGTTCCCTTTTCCCATGGTGTATAAAATCACTTTGGTCATGTATAATTTGTAAGTGTTCGCAAGAAAGTCGGTTAAAGGTGGTGGGGTGTGTGTTGGTGAGCCAGGTGACTTGGCCAATATGATTTTGTCGAGCCAAACAAAAAATAATATTCGCGCTCATTAACACTGATTTATGTCTTGGCCTCCCTATATAGCAGCCTCGTTAGCAAGAATTTTTCATTCAACCCAACTAAACAATATTGTTGGCGTCAATTTTAGGGGGCTTAAGCCGGTTAAGCTCCTTAAAATATTTCATAGGGCTTGAGCATATTAAGCCCACTCCCAACTACTTATACCCACCCCTTGTCCTACTGTCATTGTACCTATTTTTAGGTAATATATTGACAGATTTTTCATATTCTATTATGTTAGTAAGCACATTCTTTAAGCGATTACATAAAATTACTGGTGGGATTATAACCGGATTATACTGAGGATGAATACTAGTATTTAAAGTAAAGCATAAGTATATATGGGCCTATATTTAAACAAGGTTTTCCATTATTAGTCCAGTAGAAATAAGACTTTGAGTCAAACAATTGCAATAGTTTGTTTTATTGATGAAATCTGTTCATTATGTGGTTCAGAATAACATATCCAAAATCTACCCTTATCAGCCAATCAGAAGGTACCTATTTTGCATAAATTCAAAATGGCCGCCATTTTGCAACTTTGATGCTCAATATCTCCTTAACCGTCAATTTTTAAGTATATAAATGTATTAAGGACAGATAGAAACATGACCATATAGAACCCGAATAACACATTAATTTTACTTTTTGACCTCTTGGGTCATGGGTCAAAGGTCATGGAAACTTTAAAGCTCAATATCTCTCTAACGGTCAGTTTTTATGTATATAAATGTATTAAGGACAGATAGAAACATGACCATAAAGAACCCAAATAACACATTTATTTTATGTTTTGACCTTTTGGGGTCATGGGTCAAAGGTCATAGAACCTTTGATGCTCAATATCTTTCTAACCATCAATTGTTAAGTATATAATATATTAAGGACAGATAGAAACATGATCATAAAGAACCCAAATAACACATTTGTTTTATAGTTTAACCTCTTGGGGTCATGGGTCAAAGGTCAAAACTTTGATGCTCAAAAATATATCTAGGCCTAACTATCATTTTTTATGTATATAAGTGTGTTAAGTGCAAATAGAAACATGACTGTGATAATTAAAAAAAAACAATTGTTTCACAGAGTGACCTCTTTTGGTCATGGGTCAAAGGTCATAAAAATTGTAATGCTAATATCTCTGTAACCATAATTTTTTGTCGATATAAATGTATTAATAACAAATATAAACCACAGAGAACCCATCATATGCTTTACCCATTGAATTTCTCAAGTTCAATGAGTTAAATTGAACTTTGATGCTCCCCATTGATAATTTTAAATGATATGATACGAAACTGAACATTGATGTATATTATGAAGATACATGATCTTTTGGCTACAAACATGTTACCTGAAAAATTTTTTTAAAAAATGCATTAGAAATTGGGATATTTAAAAAATGTTACACATTATAGGTCTATGATAAAATTGAGCAAAACCCATTCAAATTGCAGGCAGTTGGTTATTTTTCAGTAAAAGCTTATTAAACAATGTTTATATATAGTGCACTAATGTATATTCTTACGTTCTAAACTCTAAGTTACTTTAATGAGCAAATTTGGCATTTAATCTGGTATGGATTGAAACATTCAGTGCATGGTCACTGTCATACCTGCCAAATTTGTATAACGTCAAAAGCAGTAGATTCAAAAACTAATTTTTAACATAGGCGGCCATATCTTCTATGTTTTGAAAACAAAAAAAAAGGTTATTTGACCAAACTGCAGTCATTTTCCTGGTTTCATTTACTGTTAGGTTCATTTTGACCAACTTTTTTTGGGAAATATATAAAACTACCATTAAGTTAATTCTTCTGTAGGTATTACCAATTACATTTTCTTTTGCGAGAGGCCAGGGGCGGATCCAGAATTGTGATTAGGTTGGGCGGGGGG
>JAOTQE010133163.1:0-12019 GCA_025631205.1 Nesometra sesokonis
GACCATATGCAAAACAGGTTTAAGATCCACACCTGATTATGTTTTTATCCTGTATAAATATGTTTGAATAAATAAAATAAATAAATAAATATAGTCCTGCTAGGCTCGCAATGGCGTATTGGATTGAACCCCAGATGTTACTTAACAACAAGCTAAGGCATAATTTTCTAATAGCTCATTATCTAGGCCTATACCCAAATTATATTTGAAGGTTGAGGAAATGAGATATATTTGGGGATTTAGTCCAAAAAGTTGAATGTTAACGACAACCATTTTTCAGAAAAAATATACAGTAATTTAAAGTATGAATTCGGTTTTTTAAAAGTACAAACAAATAGAGGGTCTATGTATAGCCTGTTCAGATAGAAGAGAGCTTTACTAGTGGCTAGTATTAAAAATAGGAAAATATCTACAAGACTATAGCTCTACAAATTGGCATAGCAGTTGAGAAATTTTAAGTTTCATTATTGCGATTACTGGTACATATTAACCTCGCTCTAAAGAGCCTAGATATTCTTTAATTTAACGATAATAAATAGAGATTCGAATTCAGTTCAGTGTAAAAGCGAGTTCAGGTTTTAATAAACCATTACATTATTTTGAACTTTCTGCTTCAAAATTCATTGACATTTGACATTTACTGAGAAATTAGGCCTTATTATTAAGAGTAGTTTACCTTATTATGTATAAAATGAGCGACACGAACGCCTCATCAAAAATAGCTAGAGTGACGTATTTGATCTCGTTGAACTCAGATGGCGCACTCCGTACAAGATAGCATAAGTAAAGTCCAAACATCAAGAATGCAAATTCAACTGATAGAGAGAAGACATGAAAGCGTATTAGTACTTACTTGTTTCAATGCATGATTCATCTACAATACAGTTCTGTATTTATGATGTGATTGCTTGAATGGTTTGAAAATTCAGTGATACACCAAGGATAACCCATTAATCCGAAGACTGTTTTCCAATTGGGTCCTTCTGAAGCGATTGGACAGTTGAGAGATAACACCCTACTTTTTTAACGTGCATATGCGTGGTATGGTGTGCTATTTGTGAGGTTTCGCAGATTTACGAAATACGAATACGAAAACGGATACATCATACATTCTTGTAACATTTGAATAGAATACCTTAACTATTTGTCGCAGTTGGTCAGTATTTTACGACGATCATCAACAATTCATAGGTAGAAAATTTGATATATTTTTGAAAACATTTAGGAACTTTCAAAAATTGGAGTGTGACGTATCCGTTTTCGTTTTCGTATATCGTAAGTTTGCGAAACCAACCACAGTTCAGTGACCACCCCCACCCCCACCCTTGAATAACACAAGTTTATTCGGCTATCTTTAAAGTCATATCTTTTAATTTAGTTTGAAATTATGCTAAACATTATTATATTCATGAGATTGTTTTATGGGCTGTGAGAATTACAATTCTGTGCAGTGAATTTTATTATTTTTAGATGCATCCAAGCATCTCTACGCGTCATTCTGTCGGCCGATTTTATTTTTGTGTAAAATAAACAGTTCATAAATACATTATATAGATAAACGTTTGGAGAAATGTGGCCTAAACTAAATGTAGATAAAAGTATATCGATTTCAATTTATAATTTACATATTACCCAAAGTGTAAAGCAATCGCTGTTTCTGAAATTGAAATTGTCTTTATCTGTCTTATCAAATATACCTCATTCATCCATCTCTAGGCCTACCTCGGTTTGTTGGTGGGTCGGTACCCATTACGTTACGTGCTATTTTCAAGATCGCATAGGCTTAGTCGTTTCAAATTTAGCAGTCAGTTTTGCAAATAGCCTAACAATGAGGTTTCGCAAAACATAACGAAACACGAAAACAGAAATGGATAAGGATAACGGATTCCTGTGACGTTTGGGTTGAAAACCCGTTAAATACAGTATTTGTGACAGTTTATCAGTATTTTACGACTTTTTTCTATTCGCAGTAGAAAATTTGATATATTTTTGAACACACCTACTAACTTCCAAAAATGACAATGGTATGTCGTAAAGTTGCGAAACTTCTCAAATTTATTTCGCTGTCCCACTGCTTGTTCTGTCTGTCGGTTAAGTTGATAATGCATGTAATCCGTTCTTGTTTAACTGGTCTTATTTAAAACAGTTATTCATTGGATCATTTAGGCAACAAATCACTCCACTGTTAAAACTCCTTTTAAGAACAAACTATAGTATTGGAGTATTTGTGTTTCTTAAGTCAGAAATAATTGATTTACAGTAACCATTTTGATGTATGCTTCTGCGGGATGTATAATTAAAGCGAAATCAGATACTCACAATCACAGAAACAAATTAAGCACACTATATTAACAACTGTTATTTTCCTATTATTATTATTATTATTATTATTATTATGGCCGGGAAGCGCATTGAACATAAATATTATTACAATATCTGTAATAAATGTCAATTGATTATTATAATATTATGGTAGTTTTCTATTCTACGTCACTTAATTAGGCTAAATGTACAACTTATGTCTATTATCCCTTAAGGACCAAAATCCGAAAGGTTCAATAATCATCTTCAAGTAAGAAAGTATAATACATACTCCAAGCAATGAGATACACGCCATCGTGACAGGATTTAATATTTTGACAAACATTATGTCATCATCAGGATGATGATGACATAATTTATGTAGAAATATTGAATCCTGTCACGATGGCATGTATCTCATTGCTTGGAGTATGTATTATGTTTCATTGATCAAGTACTTCATTTAAAGTATGTTTTAGATGCGTCTAAGCATGTCTTTATTTCAGTTTGTCGGTTGATCCCTATTAATAACATGTTAATTTCCTGGTTGTCTTTAAGTTTCAAAAGTTAACATGCAGTTTCTCAGTAAACATTCTATCGGTTAAAGTGTTTGTATTTCGTGTTTTATTCTTATAATTTGATTCCTGAGAGGGGTCTGCATTCCTCAAATTAAGACTTTGTAGGTGTAAGGCCATATTAACCTAATTTTGAAGCGTACAACAAGCGTAAACGGAACCAAGACCATTTTGTACAAATTCTATTCACATACATTACTGAGAATAAGGGGAACTGAGGTCAGAGTGGTCTAAATGTTTGTAATTTTTTAAAGACCCCGAGAGGGCACTGGGAGCAATGGTCTTGGTGGCCTTTGTTAAATGGGGGCCCTGGTTCTTGGTTTATTATGTAAATACAGTGCACACTAAAATGAACACATGACTTACTGATCCCTAATACACTGTCCCACCATTCTACGTCGCATGTTTTGAATTGCCTTCCGTCTGTAGTACTGCCATTCACAACCATTTGGTAGCTACAATACTTAGTGTCCTCCATTGTTGATACGGTCCACACTGATAGATAACCCGACAAGACGAATATGATAACTAGTATCCATTTGATGAGATCCCTATCTCGTACTAACACTCGGGAGGCTGATCGTGTTTGGAATATCGCCAGTTTTCTGAAATTAACGATTTTCAAACTTGTATTACCCGAGGACAATTTCCAACGATAGATTTATGGTAATTCTCTGATTTGTGAATCTTAAATGTAGTCATAGGCCCTAATATACGACATACGATAATATGCTACAGAGTCAAATCAACGCTTTTTGTGTAATGTAATTAGGGTGAAGTTTCCAAAGAAGTGGCACTGTAGCTTGGTGGTTAACATGCTTACCTTCCAATCCTGAGGATCTGGGTTCGAACTTGTCTGTATACTAAGTTTTTTACAACCAAACAGTGCCACTCCCTGAGCCTCACAATGAGACTTGGTTTAGAAACTCTGACGTAAGTAGTAATTTATTTGGACCTACACTTTTTTTCATCAGTGGCACACTACATTGAGGTGCGTCCAAAAAGAAAATTAAAAGTAAAAAAAAAAGTGAAATATATATTAGTAACATTAATAATAAGTAAACGTAACTATCAAAATTAATTATTTTTTTAAAACAATTTCGACGTAGTTCTTATCCTGTAAGTGGCGAGGAAAATTGCTGTTGGATACGAAATAAAAATATATCAAGAATATTGTATATGAAATTACCTCGCAATACCTACTAAATCAGGCTTAGAAAGAAAAAAAAAAGAATCAGTCGTAGAAAATGCATAGTTATGCCAAAAATATACTACTCTATAGGAATATAAATAAATTGAAGAAATTAATGAAAGTGGCATTCAAACAACTTTTTCACGTCCGAAGCAGATTTTTAAAAATTGTTAAACATGAAGACTTTTTTAGTCCTTAATTAAGCCAATGCAACTTTTAATAAATATGGAAACTAACTTGTAAACCTATATCATATAAATCAATAATTTACAAAAAGTAAACAGGGGAGAGTGGTACTCGATTGGAACCGGGGACCATCCCTAAACTTACCTGTAAACCTTTAATACCAGCGTACCAAATGTAACAGAGAACCCGACTTCTCTCAGCCAACGTTGTAAGAAGCATAACTTATTTGATGGTATATCAAAGTACATTGGTATGAGTTCGCAATAGAGTAGAATAGCTCCAATTAAAACCACGATGATCATCCATGGACTGTCATAGTTTACTACCTGAAATTATACGTCATACAGTATACAGTTAATAGTGAGGTTTCGCAACATTACGAATTACGATACCGGAAACGGATACGTCATAAATTGTTGTATCACCGTTAATATCTGTTGCAGATGATTAATATTTTACGACGATCATCAAATATTCGTAGCTAGAAAATTGTATATATTTTTTGACACATTAGTCAACTTTCAAAAATGAAAGTGTGACGTATCCGTTTCCGTTATCGTTTGGGTAAAATTGCGAAAACTCCCAATTATAACTGACAAACCACTGATAATACAAAATCAAACGGACATTGGTTAAAACAAAACTGAAATTGTAAGCCTGTCGTTTAATTTCACAAAGTCTGTCGTACTTGAGATTTTTACTCTTCTCCAAAAATATCCTTGCACCACCTGATGCACGACTCCAACCTTTTTGTCCTATATTGCTGACGGTGTACCCTTTAAAATCCACAACTACACATTTCCGAGCACATGGTCACTAGCCTCAACAATTTTTCTAACCTTAGAGAAAGGCTGATTCTTAAATGCCATCGTGGACTGAGATTTTTGCTAGCATTGCGCTAATGCAGGGTATGGATAACAGGTCTGAGTATTTGTCAACCCTGTCATTAGATCTGATGACGTATCCTATAGTGTAATTCATTAGCGTAAAAGGATTTTATCGCTAGTCTTGCTAATTCACACAATCTCGTAAGGAGCTCCTAATCGCCCGTTTATTGTACTGCGCAGGCCGAGTAAAGTCGTCAAAAATTCCCTTGGTCTTTCCTTTGGTGAAATTATTAATATTCGCCCAGCGACTGAACACTATAAAATAATTTTTTTTTTTTATTTGCCATCATTCTTTATAAAACTGCACTCTTCAACATAGACATGGAACTTATCAGGTCTGTGTTTGATTTCATCGGTTTCGATAGATACAATTATATGTTAAAGTTCTTTAAAGTAAAACCAAAATTATGCTTATTTGTATACGTGTCGTTGACTCTCAGCCAACATCGTCAGTAAGATTGTGTCTGATTGTGTCTGTGTCAGACACAATCGTACTGACGATGTTGGCTGAGAGTCAACGAAACGTATACAATAAGCATAATTTTGATTTTACTTCAAAGAACTTTCACATAACTGATTTACAAGCAATAATACTAGCACGGGCGGATTTAGAGTAAAGTAGAATATATCAATATTTATTAACATGTCTATAAAACGCAAAAATATTAAAATATTCAATCATTCAAAAACAGGCTTATACTACCAATTCATACAAGGGATGGATCCTGGGTCCAGCGAAAGGGGGCGCCCTTTTTCAGGTCCGGGTGGGCTTGGTTGCCGGTTTTTATCTAACGAGCAAAAAAAGATTATTACCCCGTTTTGGTTTATTTGGCCTTTTGTGGTCAACTTTTCCCCCGGCGCCAATCACATAAGGGGGAGGGTGCCGACTACGTTTTGGTGTTAATAGGGGAGGGGCGCGCGCCCCCTAAATCCGCCCCGGTATAGGCCTACTACAAAATTTTATAGGTGCCGAACTACAATAACTATCTAAATGTTACTGTCACGTACGCATATAGGAGCGAATTTAAGAGGCGAGGGGAGGGAGAGGGGTGGGGGTAGGGTAACCGGCTTAAAGGCCTGTTTACACTATGGCGATAAGGATCAACGATATATGGAAAAATGAAGTGGTAAATAGGCATAAATAAACGAAATTGGACACGTTTTGTTACTAGAACGATTCAGTCACCATTTAACTTATTGTATATTGTTTCAAAAAAGTTTTTACAAAAGTTTAAACTTCAACGATTTATCGTTTTTATTGGTTATGACGTCATTTGATTTGATTTGTAAAAATAATTTTTTTCATAGTATACACCGTGTAGTTCATCCTGTCATTTTAGTCTGAAAACTTCTAAAATTTGTTTGTATAAGAAAAACCTCTTTGCCTCCTTTTATTGTCGATCATTATTGTCATAAACAGGCCTTAATCCCCCTAAAATTGATATGGAAGTATCTTTTAGGTCACTGGAATGAAGATATAACCTATAAATACAGCGGAGAGTTGGTGAAATAGGAACGCAAATTAATGCTTGTTATGTTTCTTTTTGCTTGTCATAAAATCTTCAAAATATCCATCTCTAACTGGCAATGCTTGATCCGCCATACAGTGCTATATATTGACAGCAGCGCCGAGCTGACAGTGTAGGAGGCCGTGGCTACGTCGACAGTGGGGGCGCCAGGAATTTCCCGACGGCAGGGCAATACCCCCGAAAGGGAGAGCACCCCCGACAGGTTGGACATTGTTGAGGTGGGGATGTTCCCAGTTTTCAATTTGAAAAACAAAACAAATCCAAAGCAACGGCTTTTGGTGTAGGCCTATTTTACTTTCGTGATTTTTAGGAAGTTTTGTATGATTGGCAGGGGGGGGGGGTGCTGTCTGGACTTTGACAATACCCCACAAAACAAGTTTGTCCCCGACGTGGGAAGGGCAAAGGCACCCGACACGGGAGGCTGTAGCCCCAGCCCCCCTCCACCACTACGTCGAAATGTGGAGAGCCAGTTCATCAACTTTTGAAGCATCAAAACAGGATGCAGATACCAGTTGGCGTACGAACGAGGCCTATTTAAAAGACCGTAAGTGAAGGGCTCCGCCCCTAACCCTCCCCCACCCCCTCACCCATCCTCCACGGAACCTGGACCCGACCCTGAAAATGTGGGGACATAGGTAAGAGGTCCAAATTACCCAACCTAGATCCTAAATCCGGGGCTGCTTGACCGACATAATTATTGTGATATGATCTACACTGAATAAACAACTGGATACATGCATCTAGTTAATTATTCCTTCACGTGTACGATAATTTATTGAAAGACATAAAATTGGATAATTTGCAGTTATCAGTAATATTCAATGTTAAGTGAGAAGAATAATTACGATACCAGAGGCATACGATACATTAATAGTATGTACTATGTAATAGATTTACAAGCAGAATGCGATATGTTGGCCACCGTTCAACAAAAAACGATAATCCAAAAGAAAAAATACTAATAGCAATAATTTTTTATTTTTTTTTTTCTAATAATTACCAAGACATTCGACATTTATTGGCAATTGTAAACTTCCATTTAATTGCATTAAAAGTATGGTGATAATAAAGTAAACAGGGAGGTTTCTCAAATTTACGAAACGAAAAGTCAAATTCTCCACCTACGAATCGTTGATGACCTTTCTGATACTGTATATTAACTATAAACCTCACACCACTAAAACTTCATCATCCACTGGTGGCGCATTTTCATTAAACACTTACAATAATATATAGACTTGAAGCAACCCTAATTCAAGGTGTTCAATTTGAATGTTACACAAATTTATGACTTATTTAAGACACCACCGCTGTATTTGTCGGCTTAGGGGGTCGACTTAAACTAAATGATGAAAAACCCCGCAAAAATACCATGCTGTACTTATAAGTCATGTTTTAAGCTGGTAAAAACTCTGCCGGACATCATTTGGATATTTCTAAGAAACTGGTTTTGGAGTTACTTAATTAAACTAAAATGGGTACTGTACAAAAGGACGGATCCAGCGGAGCTCAAAAGAGGGGTACGATGCCGCGTTAGGCAGGCTCAGGTATGATATTTAAAAGCAAACTTATGAAGGCGTGGGTCCAAGGCCCACCTAAGGCCCGGGAAAATATCTACAAATGTTTTCTCGGGCACTTCTATAGGCCCAAGATGTGACAAAAAATGATATTCTGCCAAGTCAAAAAGGGTGGGGCCGGACCGGGTCGGCCCCTTGGATCAGCGCCTGTTGTACCCGCGGTACGTAATCCTGATACTTCTAAGTCATTGTTTCGAGGCTGGTAAAAAAAAACTATCCCCATCGGACCCCATCCCAATATTTCTCAAAAAGTGGTTTCAGGGTTACTTCGAATAAAATGATAGAATACTGCACAATACCAATTATTTTTGTAAGACAACGTCGGGACTGGTAAAACTACCCGCTGCCTGGCACTATACCGCATTTTATAAGTTTCAGGGCAAAATAGAACTATCGTGGACATAGCCTATACGGTACCTTTAACGTCCTAGATTCTGTTTTATTTATATTTACTAACCTATATCATATCACGTCACAAATTGATTGAGGATACGCTACTCAGGTATGCTGGCCGATCTATTTTCCAATGTACGTTCAGTTTGAGTGCGAATAAATATGACGTCACATTTGGCCTTTCAAATGTGTACATTATTGTCAAGCGCGTTTTTCTGAAGTATGTATAAAACTGAAAAAAAAAATTGACGATGCAGTATATAGCTACACTGCTTAACATTCATAACTAGTATTGATAATTAGGCACGATGCCATTATTCTTAAGCCCTTACAGCGTTTTTCAGTAATACCTGCCAATTTATAAAATTTTTATGGAATGCAAACTCGAGGTCACTTCTATTAGCTGTAATCGGACAAAACTCTTTTCTTACCCACTTCACCAGTCTCAAATTTGGATTACCACCACCAAAAGTACAAGGCAAAGAGCTTGTTGACTAAACTCTGTTCAATGTATGCCTGCTATTGAAATTGTATGTTTTGTTTTCATATTAGCTTCGGATATTGGCATTCTACAAAAATGATTGATTGATCGATAGATCAATATATAGATATATTGATTGATCGAATATATATTAATTGATTGATCGGCTGATTAACAACTAGATTGATTGAATGATTGATTGATTGATTGATATCGGTCGATTGATCGGTCGACTAATTGATTGAGAGATAAATATTGAGATTTAGATTGATCGATCGATCGATCGCGATCGATCGATCGATTGATTGATTAATTGATTGATATATCGAACGATCGGTTGACAAAAGATCGATCGATCGATTGATACATTTTCACAAACACCGCCCTCTATTGTATTTCTGCTCTACTTCGGAGCTATCGAGCTCATGAAAATATTGATATTTAGTTAAAAGGTTGAAATTGTTTATTATATCTTTAATATTTACATTATTCACATACATAATACAAACATATGGATCGAGCCTATGATTACCTTAGCCCTGAATATGAAATTCACCGCCTGGTAATATTGTTGTAAGGTTATTGTGCACTGATTCCATAAGCATGTCGTTTATGCAAAATACAGCCTATTTGAGTGTAGTAATAGCCACTTCAGTAGTTTCGAAGGATGCGTTTACTACGTACAACCATCTGTACTAAAATATATACTTTTAATTTATGAAATTAAATTGATTTTTCATATTGAAATTAATAATTAGAACACGATTTATGGCTTGGCTTAACAGAATCGCCAACGCGAATACAATAAAACATATGTATAACAGTACTAACAAGAAAAAGTAATCGTAAACGATTACACCCTCGCCTATGTTTTGAAGGGGACTAGGCCTATGCCTTTACTGTTTGTGTGTTTGTTTTTGTGTTCATTTGTGAACAACCTAAATCCATAGTTTTCACTCTTTTCCTACTTTCACTGTGATATCTACTCATGATCAGGCCAGGAAGGTATCAGGCACACAGAATAAACATACTACATACTCTATTCAGGGTAAAGAAAGGTTATGTTTGGAATTTTAATGGTAACAGCTAACAGAAAAGACCAGAATATATCAGTAACTGTCAGGCCTGTTTAGTATCTACTGTATTTTTGTCACTTAACAGAGGGTAGTAGACACAAAATCATGTTTGAAGTAAATCGGTCCAATAGTTTTTTTAGATATGGAAGCAGACAGACATCCACACAAACAGACAGACAGACGCAGCTCATTGCAATACCCTCTCCCCACTGAAGTGGGGAGAGGATAACTATAATGCAGTAAGACTAATAGTAACATCATTAATGGCATGGATCACAATTTTCATGAAACGCATAAAACAGTAAAATCAATACAACATACAAGGACCAATAACCTTTATTTATTTTATTTATTGTTATTATTATTATTCTTTTGTCAAAATGAGACTAGGCGCTTGGTACCTAATAATAATAATAATAATAATAATAATAATAATAATAATAAGAATAATAATAAGAATAATGATAAGAATAATAATAATCAATCAATCATTTATATAGCGCCAATTCGTTAAACCGTAGTAAAAATCAAAGGCGCTTCGCATGCTAGTTATTAAATAAGTGGGTTTTGAGATTGATCTTAAAAACTGAAACAGAGGAAGATTCGGTGACTGTGTTAGGTAAAGAGTTCCAAAGGGTGGCAGCAGCAAATGAAAGCGATTGCCTCACGCATTGGTCTCTTAAAATGTTACGGTAGTATTTTTTTCACATTTGTCGTCGGCGCGTTATGACATTTAGTTGTTGCCATGTTATGTCATTAATGGTTACTTTTACATCTGCCGTTGACGTGATATGACGTTTGTGGCAATTTTTTGACATAATTGTCATAAAAAGTATAATGCATAGTCCAAGCAATGGGGTACACGCCATCATGGCAAGATTCAATATTTTGACATAAATTATATCATCAGGAATTGCCCTAGATTTTTACATTTGAGGGTTCTACGGGGTGGAGGTGGATGGATTGTCGATGGCGTATCTCAGTTTCAGCAAGCTTATTTAACAACCCTACTGCTGTATTTAGAGGCCGCTTTTAATCAACCCAACAAAAAGGTTTTAGGCAGTTTTATGGGGGCGTAAGCCTGTTCCTCACCCACGTATTCCGTCATGGTAACATATGAACATTGGTGTGATATTACGATATTTACCTTTAATCTTCTGAACCGCCTAACCATTATGATGAGAACTAATACATAAACGACACAGGCCATCTGTAAGGCAAGTATACACGTCCTGAACACCATTCGATTCTCGACAACTGCACATCCTGACGATACGGAGTTATTTGAGTCGGCTCTTAAGATTTCGCCACTGAGATTACATTGGCAGGTATATGATCCTAGTGTGAATCCGTTCCCGGGTAAGAAGACGCACTACAAGATTAAAACATGTTTCAGAATCTACTGATTATAATTCAACGTGGGAGACATCTTATTCAATATCTTCGCATTGTGGATGTTGATAGTTTATTACTCTAATATCATTTTTATAATTTTTATGATGATGTTGATAATGATGATGATGACGATGATGATGATGATGAGATGATGATGATGATGATTATGATGATGATGACAATGATGAGGATGATGATGATTATGATGATGATGATGATGATGATGTTGATGATTATGGTGATGGTGTTGATGATGATGATGATGATGACGATGATGATGATGACGATGACGATTATGATGATGATGATGATGATGATGATGAGATGATGATGATGAGATGATGATGATTATGATGATGATGATGATGATGATTATGATGACGATGACGATTACGATGATGATGATGATGATAATTATGGTGATGGT
>JAOTQE010133174.1:0-12019 GCA_025631205.1 Nesometra sesokonis
ACAAACTTTCATTCCTGATGATGACATAATTTATGTCGAAATATTGAATCCTGTCACGATGGCGTGTATCTCATTGCATGGAGTGTCTGACATAGCCAATGCAAAGAGTTGGGCATAGTACACATGTAATGATATACACATTAATAAAATGTTGGCTCTCATAAATGCACTTCAAAAGGTCAATTGATGAATGTGAATTTATGGTTAGATAATTATTGCCAACTTACTTTGAGTGCGTCATCTTCTGCCCGGTCAACGACTCCCAGGATGAGAGCAGCAATGACGTTGAAACCTTGACAGTAACCGACAGATTTATTCCATCGTGCATAAGCTAACAAGACTCTCTTGAGCACCACTCGGTCCTCCTCTGCACCTTGGCCACAGAATCCACTGCAACCTGTCCTGTGAAGGTCCTGAAATAGAAAAATAAATCTGATTATTTATTATTGAGCATGATAAACGGTAGTGTTAATAAATACTTATCATATTTTATACAGAATAACAAATATTAACTTTCTAACACTGCAGACGGACTTCTACAAGCATTCTACACTTTTAGTTGCAATAAATTTTCACTGACAAAAAACTTTGATATATGCCTATATATGAACATGATGACACACGTATTAGTGTTTAGTAAATATATTAAAAATGAAAATCAACTGAGTAACATGTTAAGAAAAATTATAAAACATATACTGAATATGTATGTAAAATAAAGTATAGAACTGTACATTTTCTACAAACATTAAAATTAAACAAAAAAAAATTAAAAAATTTAAATACATGAGAGAAACAAGGGTTGGTAAGGAAACTTTAGGTAGGAATCAAAATGTTTCAATTGGTTGCCCGACGGCCTAAGGCAACCAATAATTTACATCGGGCAACGAAAAATTATTAAGAGGTGTCCCGACAGGTAGCCAGGTCTTGGCTCATGCTAACCGATCGTCAAGTCACCATGGCCCCAGCAAAAAATGTTAAGGCCTTTAGAAAAAGCCTCTTAAAGGCCTAGCAATAAGATAAAACAATTGGCTTAGCAATATTACAACAGTCAATTACATTAAATTTTTTTTTATAAATTGAAAACTAAAAAACTGTGAGGGCAACCATATTTTAGACTTTGGTTACCTGGAGGGCCACCAAATATTTTAAAATTTTGCGAGGCCTGCTCTCATGCCAATGCTAAACATCCTACAAAGAAAGGGTAGAACTAGCTCTTCAACTGATCATCAATGTCACATATGTGGCAGATACTTGGCCTTATAATATAAGTCACAAATGTAAACGCATCAAGAATTAAATAGAACTATTGAAAAAAATTTTAAACGTTAATTATTATAATTAATTATGCATCACAGTCCATGTGATTGAACAATTTTATGAATAGTGATATTGGTATTATTTGATTCGAAGGTTGATTCTAAAAAAAGGTTTTAAAATTAAAATTTGGTAAATAATTTGCATTTCCTGAATGATTAAAGTGATGAGTCTAGACAACAGGCTTAAAATATTATTATACACATTCATTAGACCAACAAGAAATAAAACAGTTAAAACAGAATAAACGCTTTTAACTTATACTAACTTGTAACTTTTTTTAACAGAGTATGGTAGTATTAAGCAAAATATCTTGCTTTGTTGAAATATTATATATATTGGAAATCAACACAACTTCAAACTTTGGGTGATCCAGACAGTTAATTCATGAGAGTATTGTACTAAGGTATTAAAAATTTCAACAATAAAAAAAAGATAATGACAGAAGTCACAGAACCGACTTAATGGAAGTTAAAGGTCAATAAAGTGTTACTGGAAGGTTACTGTACAAAAGATTGAATAGCTAGATAATCACACAAAAGCTAATGACTGACATGGTCAAAAAGAAACATTTTCAAGTGTTCAATCCAAATAATTAAATTGTAGGCTATAGTCAACACAAACTAATCCCACTTTCCGAAACTGAATTTAACTCTAAACTGGACTAGAAAGTCCAAAAATAGATAAATTGACTCAAAAAAGTGGTCAGTTGTGGAAGAGTTACCTAGGCTCATTTCAACCTGTTCCATTTCGTGGAACGGAAAAAAAATCAGGTAATGGGCAATACGTGGCTCTATATTCTTCACCACTGATCCAGTATTTTTTTTTTCATTAGCAGTTCCTCCGAAAATGAAACAGGTCATACTGAGCCCCAAATCCAAAGTGGCATTGAAAATAACATGTGGCTTAGAAAAATATGATTAGAGCATGTTTCTAATGGAGAGAAAAAATTTATAAAAAATCTTTTTTTTTTCTATAAATTTATCATTTTTCTGGCAGTAGAAACGGGACCAGTTCGGAAAAATCTATAAAAAACACTGATTAAAACCATTCTGTGAATTGAGGGTTGGAACTGCAACTACAGTAATCAAATTTCGTGGTGCACATTTTAGCAGCAACTAAAAATAGCACCACTTTTTTTTAGCAGCAGTGGGAGCATTTGGCAAATTATGTGTAGTTTTATTGCGCTTCTGAAACTAATGTCCCAAACAGATTGGACGAAAACTTAAATAAAAAAAAAAAACCTAGACCATGTATTTACAACTTGGAATGTTACCCATGATCTTGGTAAAATATTGATTCTTTTTCAATCCAGTATAATTGCAATATTCAACATTCACCAACTATTCATTTTATTCATCACATTTTACCTTTACAATCTGAACCCCCAGTGTGTCATCGTCTGGGTTACTGTGGTCGTTGAACGCAAACCGCACTGTCTTCTTCCAATCAATCTTGAGGTGACTGATGTGTCGATCCGCCAGGCTTAACCACACCTCCTTACGGATGTTTCTAGGAATGCCATTCGGAAGACGAGACACAGCTCTTAAAGCATCATACCACTAAACACAAAAAAAAATAAATATCATGGTTAACATAATATCACAAAAGGTTTTTAAACATTTCATGAACAAATTAATGTTAAAACATCAACAATAGATTTAGACTTATATCAAGCACAAAATTAACCATATAAAAATGCACTTATGCAGCTGTCACAAAAACTCAAACTTGTTTTATATTTTTGACAATAAGTGACCTTTGACATTTTGACAATTTTAATGATCCAACTGTTATGATCTCAATATTAAAACATCAACAATCATAATATTTTAGATTGATACCAAGCACAAAGAAATTAATCATAAAATTTCACTCATGGATTAATATTTACACGTCCCCCTCAAAAACTCCAATTCTTCTATTTTTCGAACAACATAAAATATTAAAATAACTGTTTTTATCTTTTAATTAATATAGACAATCAAATAATCATCTTTATAATGATATCAAGTTACACATAAATAAACCACATAAATCTGCACATATGATTATTTATACCCCACCCCAAAAACTCACCATTATCCTCATTTTTGACAATATGACCTTTTGCATTTTATGACATAATGATACAATTGTTCTATGATTTAATGATCTATTTTAAATTTAAACACTCTCTAAATTTAATTGTATAGAAAACCTAGCACCATGAACAGTATTCAGGGAGTTTGCTGTCATTTAATAGTGAACATTATAGAATTTGCAAAACAGATAATATAATATAATGAACGCTACATATACTTTCAATATTCTATGTCAAAATCTGGGCATTTCTATATAGCAAATTTCCCTAATGCAAAAACCATCCAATTGATATTAAACATTAATAAACTTTTACAATTTAAAATACACAGCACTCAATTTCAGATTGAAGCCACGATAAACAAATGTCTACTTCTCAAAAGACAAGACAAGACAAAATATATTACAAAATTACAGGGTATACTGAATTGTAACAATTCAGTATGCACAAAGCATACAATTTATTTTTATGTTAATTACTTTGAATTATCTAGCAGCATTTAGGAGTGGAAAATCACACACTACAGTAAAGTCTTTTATGTTTATGAATCTGTAATTTCTAGTTCAATATCTTATTAAAGAGAACTGCATACAATGTTAAAATTTACGAAAAGAAACATCATTTCTGGGAAAATTTACCTGTTGTTTATTATTTAAACAGAAAGAGAAAACAACATATGTATAATACTTGTTTTTTTTTAATTCTTAAACACAAGTAGGCGAGTTGTACAGTACAGCAGTTATTTATCATTGCATGATTGCTATTACTGCTCGTCAGAAAAGCGAAAAAATTTTAATGTTTACAAAGATTTTAAGTTAGCACCATTCCACCAGTCAATGGCCATTGAAATTCTTGTTGGAACAGTCAAATATCCCAGGTAGCTATTGGTCTGTTTTGGTCAGTTAAATTTACTAGAAATTATCTCATGTAATTACTATTTTTTACAAATTTCTGAGGTGTCATAACAAAATGAGTCATTTTGAACAAAAAAAGCAAAACTGAGTTGTTATATTTAGACAGAAGGTAAAAGCTTTAATTTGGATTTTAAATTAAGTTTATAGGTTAAGCAAGGAGGTATATCTCCTTGGGTAAAGTAAAACCAAATATTTTTGTATGAACACATACTTTAGACTGGAGAAATCAATATTTAACTGTTGACTTCTTGCATGTTTTTCCATTGATTTTAAAAATAACCTTTACAAAATGTAGCTCAAAAACATGTTTATTATAAGTAAACTTAAATAGAATGTAATGTAATTATAAAATTTAATAAACTTAACAAAACAACAAAAATCTCATTTATAAAATTATGACTTTCTGCCTATTTAGTGGATATCTCAAAATGACTTGACGTACAACACTCATTTTGTCAAGACACCTCACATTTATAATTGGTACTATGAAAACAAATTTTAAAAAGTAATGCATTAGATCGTTCCTTTTTAGTACATCTGTTCTTAAAATACATTATGAAGCCCCAAGGCACAGTGAAACTGTTATTTAAATTGATGTTGGCTGTGCGGAGGTGAGTTGGTTTGGGAGAATTTAAGGACCAGTGCCTGTCATCAACCAAGGAGATAATTTAAACAAGCAAAAAATGTGAAGAAAAAAAACCTGGCCCCACATATTTTTTTAGTTGGGGATCCCACTATTCGACTGTACAATCCAAGGTGCTTTGTATGATCATCTAGGTTTATTGTTTTCAAATATTTTCTATTAGTCTGTGTCCTCCTCATTCAAAAATGTTTGGATCCACCCCTGCTATGCAAAGAAGCATTACTGATTTATATGCTTATGGTGTTGTATCTTGATATTTAAAAATTAATATTATATTGCACTTAATACATGTGGTAACTAATATAATTTGTGATCTTTCATGTTATATTCTAAATAGTACATTATTACAATTTCAAATGCAAAAATCATGCAGGCATAAAAGTACCATAACAACAATGACAACAAAGGTTGCCAACGAATTATTGTGAGGTAAACAGTTTAGAACTTTTGTACACTGCAGCACTTTATTTCCATATTAATGTACAGTAAATCTGCAAATAAGCATCACATGAAACATGATAATTAATTTTAGCTAAGTGCTGGTATGGAATATGTGCCAAAGTCCTTATTCAAGAGCAGACAAATACAAATATTTTATACACTGAGAAACACCTTGATAAAAATAGTTCAATGGATAAAATGTATGGATTGTTTTCGACTATTTCAGTGTGATACAGCAAGACAAACCATTAAGTTCGAAGCCTTGTATTCAATGGGCTCCTTCTGATGGTGATGGGCAGTACACCAGAAGACAATCCCCAACACTTTTTCATGCACATGAACCATATTAGGCACACGACACACGAAAGACAGTGGACTGTTAACTTGAAAGAGTGGAAATAAATTCTTGAACAGGGGACCAACGATTCTTCACGGTTAGGCACACGGCACACCACAAATATAGCCCACTGAGCTAAAGACTTTTGGTTTTTTCGATGAATAAATAACAAAATATAATAAATTTAAAGAGTGACAATGAATTGTAAAACTGGAGACAACGAGTGACCACGGTTTAGTGCAAAGCACACCACCAATTTATCTGACTGAGGTAAGTTTAACTCTATATTTATCAGAGCTCCCAAGTCTCCAGGATTATCCTGAGGTCTCCAGGAATTTTGGATCATCTCCTGGGCTCCCGGGATTATCAAATTTTCTCGCGAATTTAGTTCTATCCAGGAAATTGTCCAGGTTTTTAATTATTTTCACAATTACACTATATTTTTGGCCTATTTTTTCAAAATAATGGTTGAAAATCAGTGAAATTTAGCAATGTTTTTTTATGAAGAGTAATGGCATACCTTAACTGTGACAAAATCAGAAACTACTGTTTCTTAGTAAGCAATATGTTTAAACAAAGGCATTTTACACACATTTTATGAAGTTTACACATTACAATGGGTGTACGGACGACCTCAAGAAAATCTCCAGGAATTCTGCTTTTACAACTTGGGACCTCTGATTTATTAATTGGATGAATAATGTAAATTTTAATATTAAAGTGAGACGGGTAACTCGAAATAAGCATGGTACTGATCTCGAATAACATCACATTGTTGACTGGTTAAAATCAATGTTAAATTTTCATTTGAATGTTTTTTGACAGCTCAACAACAATCACAATATTAAAATGTGACAATTTCAATTATTCCAACCCACTCGTAATGTGTAGTATTAATTTGCGGGTGATTTAATCAAAGTTAAACTTGTTGTTCAAATGTTTTTTTTATGTCAGCACCCTTACAATCACAGTAAAGTAGTATTGACGAGCGGACGTTTTGTGAAAGTCCAATGAGCAGAGACAAAAGAAACTTTGTCGCCTACTATTGTAAACAGGTTTGTATTTCTTGTGTAGATTTACTCGCTTGGATAAAACAAAACACTAGCCTTGACTGCGTATGTAGTGGATTGTACGCTAAACCATGGTCACATGTACGCTATAATCAGATTTGTTACTAAATTCACTGGTAGCAAAGTGTTAGAGACTCATTCTGTTGATGCGCAATTTTATTACTCGCTAAAATCAATGTTTGATTTATTTTATGATTGTAACAAGTAACTCTAGAATGTAGAACACTGATTTAATATTTTTGCATTACATCAGCCACAACCAGAATGGTATAGATGACAATTTAGGCTTAAATAAAAACCCACTTTCCTCTTTGTTTTTTTTAATGATAATTTAAAATATAAATTTATGCTATTTTTTAAAAATTGTGATAAATCATTTGATTTTGACACTTGTGTCCCTCTTAACTACTTCACAAATAAAACATTTTTAATATTCGGTTCAACAGAGTTATTGTTTTAAAAATGTGCTTATTAGAAAATTAAATTTGTTTTATAATAAATTAGTTAATGCTCATCCTAATATTGAAATTTTTAACAGTTTTGCCAGTTAGTATCTAGTATTAGATACCAGGGATGTAATTACGCTTGGCAGAGGTGGGCGGGGCCATCCGCCCTAAAACTTTTTCACCCTAAAGTCCATTTCAAGGCCTTCCCCGAGTCAAAATTTAACCTGCCACCCTAAGCCTCTGAAAAGGTAAAAATACTGCTTTCAATCATAATAATAATAATAATATAATATAGCCCTTTCAATTTTGGTACAGTAGACTGTGAAGATGGTAAGATGAACATAGGCCGTGTTTCCGTAGGAATTTCAAATTATCCAATAAAATATCATCTAATCAAATCAATTTAAAAAATACAACTGCGCAAACTCAGTGTTGGCCATAATGCATTGCGAGTCCACTAACTTCCGGTGATTTTTTGGCGATTTACCTTTTCCTCGCGTGGCACCCTCGTTGCACCGCGGCGAAATCCTTGCAAAAAGCACCAAAGGCAAGATCAAGGTTGACCCTGTGTCAAAGGTAAAAAATTATCGCATTTAGGTCAATTATCGGATAATTATCGGATAATTATCAGATAATTTTATTACGTCAGAATAGGTTAAACACCCGTTTCTGCAGCACTTTTATCAGATAATTTTTATCGAGATAATTTATCAGATAATTTTTTCCTGCGGAAACACGGCCATATATTCTCTTTTTATACAACATCTCATTTTGATGATAACATTCGGTATAAAAAAAGTACACAAAACAAATACGTAACTGTTAAATTTTTGATGTCTAATGCACGAAAAAAATCCCAAGTACTGCCACCAGCTGACAAGTACCCGATTTGATTTCAACAATAAAAAGAGAAACAAAATTTAAAAGTCAATCAGGGATGTAGCAGAAAAAATACAAGGGCCACAATTTGGTGAAGTGCAGTAATTAAAAACAGAGGCTTAGGGTGGTGGCAGGTTGAAATTAGGCTGGGTGGAAGGCCTTCAAATAAGCTTTAAGGTGGGTTAAACAATTTTTAGGGTGGGCAACCCTGTCCACTTCCGCCCAACATAATTACATCCCTGCTAATATAGACATAATATACACTCGATTACTGCAGTAACTGCAGTAGACAACATTTGAAATTGTCCCTTAATTTCAAAAATAATCTTTTGGTTTGATGGACTATTGACCTCCACCTACAGTAATTATATCTGAATTTAATTAGAAAATACAAAATTACATCAGAATGTTAGAGAGTAAACACTTCCACCTACACAATCAATTCTATACATCTGGTAATATTTTCTATGTTCTATATGACAACCCGAAAGGTCCACTAATTAACTTCAAGTAAAAAAGTATACTCCAAGCAATGAGATACAGTACATGCCACCATGACAGAATTCAATATTTCAACATAATACTAGGAATAATATTAGGAGTAATATTGAATCCTGTCATGATGGCATGTATCTCACTGTATGACAACAATATTGTAATTTTCTCATTTATAAATTAAAACGCCCGCTTTATATTTTTCTTGAAAATAGCACAATGGGATAGTTAATTTCAGTTTATAAAAGCCCAGACCTATTTTACTAGTCCAATTATTCAAATACTTTTATCTTCCTAAATCTCTTCAAAACATTTATAGTATTAATATATCAATTTAGTACATCAATTCCTTCGATTTACAGGCAGTCTGTTTTAGGGAGAGTCACAGCTACCTGAATTTCTTTCAAGATTTTGAAACTTAAAAAGGTCTGGTATAACATGATATTTAGTTTTATTATGGTTACAGTAGTAACTGCATCAAGTGTATCAATCGTATAAAAATACATTATCAAACAGTTTATGTGGTTAAAACAAATAGGTTCAAATTTTCGATTCCCAGGTTCAAAGCCAATGCTATCTGTACATGGGGCCTAAAACTTCCATAATTAATTTTCGTAGACAGTTCCTCAACTTTAGTATAGTATTTTGGTGGGGTTTGCTGTGTTTTCGGAAGTTTGCTTGATATTTTAAGGTATTTTTCATAAAAAAATCATCATTTTACGCAAAAAATAGATTCTAACAACCATAAAATTATCAAAATTTTTTATTGAGATACTACGCAAGTCCTATAATGCTTGAATCAGTCACTATCAAATAGTTTGCATGGTGTTTGTTATGTGTTTTCAGAGGGTTGCGGGGTTTGCGCGTTTTAGCAATACTCGCACTAAACAGCTGGTTTGAAAGCAAGGTATGAAAACGATTGGTTTGAAGAGGCACTAAACAAATTGCTTTATCAACTGGTTTACTTTCAGTTAAAATCTCTTTCTCTTCTTCTTGAGTCTCTCTCCTTAAAATATAATGGTACATATGGGAAAAACTCAAGTACTCTCTAGATGTACAACAGGCATTGATGCTGGTAGCTCAGATGGACTGAATGCAACGTTGGAATTAAATTTGTGTTTCAAGTAAAAAATGGAAATGGGGGCAAGGCAGGCAAAACCATCAAGTTGTAGCACAGCAAGTTATTGAGAAATAAGCATAAACAACAGGAAACATTTAAATGCAAAGAAAATTTTTGTTATGGTTTTAATATTAACTAAATTTGTCAATTTTACTATACAGTAACTTGGTGGTTTTGCTATGGATGTTTCTTGGTACTGTACAATACGGTTTACCAGGGGCATATCTATCAATCTGGCTCAACGTTCTAAATCACCTGATCATATTAAGTTGTCTGTCTGTGTGTTTGAGCGTATGTGGGAGGGGGAGGTGTGTTTGAACATATCATCTTAAAAATCATTAGTCCAATGACATCAATTTGATTAACTAATACACGTTTCTTCATATTTGAATGGTTTTTACAAAATTTAAAATGATGCTAAAGCCAGAGCTATTGAGTTATGTGGACTTGTTTTTTAGACCCAAAGACCAATTAAATTTGATTGTGTTACCTACAATATGTTATGGTAAAGTACAATACTTGCTATACAATTCCTCTTAACTACAACCTATAAGTGTACCCTTTATGCTCAAACAATATAAATGGCTCACTGAAACCAAGCATAAACAGAAAGAATACTCTGAAGTCTGGTGACACTGGTTTAACAATGGAAAAGTTTTATGTAGAAATTAATGGCAATTTTTAGAGCCAAGTTCTATTATATGTAAAGTACATGTAGAGTGACTGCCCAAAAGAGCTACAATGGTCATATAATTGTGGCCAAAACTTGGCAATATTTCAAGTTTTATTAATTCACCCCTTTTACGACTTGACTTCACAATTTTTAGTAGGTCAGTTTTTAAAATCCACTTTGTTGACATTTTGAACATAAAATAATGTGTACAATTGGGGTACTAGTAATAAATTGCACATGCAAGACTAATCAACATGTGACCAACATTCTATTAATATTTCTCTATCAACAAAGTTTTGCAGAAGGTATTAATCTGAGCTGCGTCTCGATTTTGTTTTGTCTGAGAGCACAATAAAGACCAAATTTTCAGTATCGAAGGTAAATATCTCAGACGAGATAAAATATGGGCACCCAATTTTTTTCCAATTGAAAAATTTCTAGTGGTAAATTGTCCAATAAGCATTACTTGTCAGGCTTGGCTTTTGGGTTGGTTTTGGCCCACTCCAAATATCTACATTAACTAGAGGCCTCTATGAGCATTTCTGTATTCTCTGTAAAGTAAAGGAGGGCAAAAAATATATGAGAATCAAAATTATATCATAATCATTTTTCAATAAACAAATTGTTTACTGGCTAACTGTAATTTTTAACAGTAAATTTGCTAAAACTATCTATACTCAGGAGAACACTTTAGCACCCTAATTTTTCCCTTCATCGTAGACAAAAATTCTGAATATAACAGGTGGAAGTTAATATATTTGTTGCTTTCCAATACTAATAATGCAAAGACCCATGGAGACCAGCAGCTTGAAAGGTTATTCACCTTTCAAGTAAATATTTAATAATTTATTAATAATTACTGGGATCATGAGGGCAACAATAAAAGGTGACAATATGAAAAAGAAATGATTGATGATTGTCAATTAAACAAGAAATATTATTTACGAAAAAAGCGTTGCAATTAAACTTGTTTTCTATCTTTTTAGTGGTTTCAGTTTATTTAATCTGTAATTTGATAATAAAGTATTAAAAGATCCTCAAATTTATTTTGGAAATCACATTCATTATTGATAGATACAGTTACACCTCCTATGTGCGGACACCTTCCATAACGGACACTAATTCAAAGACCCGTTTGTTCTTCCTATCTAATCAGTGCATTTGGTACCTCTCGTAAGCGGTCACCTCCGTAAGCGGACGTGGACACTTAAAATTAAAATTTAGATTTTTTGCATTCTAATTTACCTCCCATAAGCGGACATCACAGAAAATTTTGTGATTTTTCTGTACAACGAATACAAATTTTTGTAGAAAATCGTCCTTACACTGTAATGGCTGAAAATCATATTACCGTATATTTCGGTGTATAAGTCGCACCTTTGTATAAGGCGCACCCCAATGTAGACGGAAAATTTTGTAATTTTTTGTATGTCCTTTGTATAAGACGCGTCTATTTTCAGCTCAAATTTTCTTAAATACCGTATATTTTGGTGTATAAGTCGCACCTTCAATACGCAATTTTGTTCGCAAAATTCGGTGTGCGTCTTATACACCGACGATATAAAATTCGTAAGGCCGAAAATGTAAACTCTCCACAGACA
>JAOTQE010133185.1:0-12018 GCA_025631205.1 Nesometra sesokonis
AAGAACCAGTAAAATTTTGCTCAGGCTCAATGTTCTTATTTTTTTCAAAATTTGAGGCTCAAATTGTTCTTATTTTATGCTGTTTTTTTCAATTTCTTTGTGAATTAATATTGTACATATAGGATTTGCAATTGAAAGATAATAATGTATACAGTAGTTCATATATGGTAAAAGTCATTTTTTAAAAGTTTATCCTTCCTGTGGCTTGGTTCTGCCACATACAGGTATAGTACAATTGTGATTGATATTATGTTTGTTTTTTTTTAATAAAAAAAAATACATTGACAGTTTTTCTCAGCCTCAATTTGTTCTTATTTTGTTCTTAATTTTTGAGTGAATTCAGCCTTGGTGTTCATATTAAGTGTGTTCTTATAAAAAAAAAATAAGTGTATGCGCTAATAAACTAATCAAGCTTTCAAAGTGTTTCTTTGATGTATACCCGTCGTACTACTGTACTGTATTAACCCGGTTAAGAAAGACTGAACACAAACTCTTTTCCTATTATATAATTTTACAGATGTAAACAACGCTGATGTCATTTGTATCCACTTACACTCCTTGATGGAGAGACTTAGGCCCCTGAGTTATAAGATGTATGTAAAAAACTATACTTTTAACTGGATAAGACTGCAATCGGAAGTGTTTGAGAAGAAGGGTAAACACAATGTGACACAGCCTGCTGAGAAATCGACACGAAATAGAACAGCATACTCTATCTGAATAGGTTTTGTAAAAATCTAAAATACGAATAGCTCTCAGAGATGAGTAAATAAACAAATCAAACAAAAATGACACAGTAAGCCAAAAAAGAAAACAGAAAGTCAACAAATTAAACACGGATGGACACTTTCAGTGGCTGATCCAAATGGTAGTTAATTTAAGAAATACCATTAGATTAATTGAGCAGGAATGGAATTTTCTTCTGAAATTACTTTGATTTTCCCTTCTAAACTGTCAGAATATTTTGATAGACATTTTCTGAAATAGAACTTTTCATTAAATTTTCTAGCGCAAATAAGTTTGTTCCGTTATTAGTTTCTTCTCTCTTTTGCGGTACACACACTCAAATTTCACCCATCTTTCTAATAAATGCCGTTTGTATGTTTTTCTTTATATTATAAATGTTTGATGATGTTTCTACACAATATTCAAAACTCTTTCTTAATAAGTTTAAAACTTTTTTCAGCAAAAAAGTTGAAAAATAATAATTCCAGAGGACATCAATTTTACCTGATTATCTTTCATCGATTGCCTAGGCCTATATTGTATGGAACGCCAAACAGACAGATACTGGATTAAAATACACTGGGCTATATTCTAACTGCTGCTCTTTTGACGTTCCATAATTTTGAGCGTCAAAGAGAAGCTGTTATGAAGTCGAAGTCTAATATTAATATAGTGCCAAGATACTCTGTAAAATGTCAATGAACTTAACATAATCACCCTGTCAATAATGAGAAGTCTATAAGTATGTTGTGGATGGGTTTCATAAATAACCTATTAACTGTTGGCCTACTTTCAGGTGAGGGTATTAAGAGGATTTTGATATGGGTGAAGAGCAAATTACTTTCCTAAACCTTCAGATTCTGAAGATCAGAAAGTAACTTTGACTTTTAGTGCGAGTCACTGCACATAACGTGGACGTACACACTCAAGTTGCGTCAGTCCGTGCAGGGCCAAGATAACCAAAAATTAGAAGTGGACGGTTTTGGATATGATATAAGCGGAGGACTCAGTGGGCTACATTCCTGAAAGATTGACTGTGGCTAAATTCTATACTTTCCAATATATTGGTTGCATTAGATGTTTTATTTTATGTTTATAAAGTACACCGCCAGCTAGAGATTGGAAGTTTTATCGTAAAAACATAAGTACATGTATGACGTGTCTCATAGTATTTGGATTGTCATAATCCACATAATATGGGACGCATTTGGTGTCAGATGATTTACTTTTCTTCTTGATAATATTCCATAAACTGAATCATTATTAGTAACGAAAAATAATAACGTTAATTTGCCTAGTACTTGAAACTATTGTAACCCACTTGAAAACTGCTTGACCGGAGAATTAGGGCACTTTTGCAGAATTAGTACTTACAGTGGAATTTGAGATTGGTATGTAGTGCTTACGCATGCGTCATAATGTGTTTGTCCATCTCCTAAATTTTGCCTGTGGCGCTGCGAAATTCAATGACAGCTAGGTGGAATACGTATTGTTCGCGAGTCTTAAATTTTACAACAAAATGTTATAAAAATGTTATACAATATTTAATAATTTCATGTAAAAATAATTTTACACTTTATAAATTTTCGTAATTCATAAATTAATGATCCTTGGAAAATATTGTACATGTAACGACGGTTTAAAATTTGCCTTCTTGGCAATCTCATCGCAAAATTTGTTGATTTTACATGTGCGCGAAATTACATGTATTACACGTAAAGTTCGCTCGATATGTGATGTCAATTAGATTGTTCACATACTGTGTAATGCTCGACTTGTAGGTAAGTATTATTTTGTTTCTTCTCTTCAAACCCAAAATAATTCGATCGGAAAGCTGAATCTAAAACAATTTGTTTGAATTGGATGGACAATATGATATTACCAGAATCGGGTTTATTTTAATATTATTGGCATTCCGGTGGGTCACAATTGTCACTTTATATCATATCAGATTATGCTAAGATAATTTACTTAATTATTTTCTTTTTGTTGTAGTAACCATTGACCTACTTAGGTGTTTTCAAAAAAATGTAGTTAATGTTATTCTTTTCATTTGATATTTCGTATGTTCAACCTTTGCTATTTCCATGATGCAGTTGTTGTTGCTTTTATTGGATGTTCTTAAAAATTAATTCATAGTTACATTGTCGTTTGTATCGTCAAAATCAGTGCACTTTTGTTTAAGTTGATCGAGCAATGCTGTAATTTCTAAATTGTGCTTATTTGTTGCAAATTTTGATGTACAGTAACATATTTATAAACATGATTAATTCTGTTATTTTTTTTATTTCGTAAGCATTCAGTAGCAAGAACATCACAACTAATACGATTAATAAAAAGGATGAATATGAAATAAGATCTTGTAAGGTGAAGTACCATACCTCCATGATGTAACTTACGTATTTTTAATGCCTTTCCATTAAGACAAAGTTAGTTGATTAATATTTGCACAGGAAATCATTGGTACAGTATCTTTAATGTTATATATGGCGTCGATCGTTTTCTTAACATGCGAGTCAATCATTATACGTCTTTGGTATGTTCAACCTTTACTATCTATTGCCAATACAAGCATGACTCCCAGCTGTTGTGGGCCATCCAGGTCCATCATACTGCTCTCGTATGAAACGTCAAGTGTGAAAAAATACATTGTAAAGATAAAAATTGAAGTATTTACAAAGGTTGGTATTAATATTACTGTACAAGTACACTTCCATTCTGATCATTAGTACTGTAGTAGGCATATGTAACGGCTTTACAATCAGATTACAATTGAAACTCCCGTAAGCGAATACCCTCAGGTGTCCGCTTACAGGAAGCATGGCTGTAACCAGACATCTGGAACTACTGGGGCAATGTTATGACTTTTTCAGTGACCCACGAGTCGTGAAGCACCCAGGGGACCCCCTCCACTCGCAGAAGAAATTGAAAAATAGGTGTGCTTAGATGCATACTCCTGCATTTAAAGTAACTTTTGAGGTGCTTTCCTCCCTCTAAGTTTTTAGGTCCGACACTAGTATCAGTGCCGTATAAAACCCAATGCAGAATTTATCTGTTGACGCGTCCGACTAGAGAATTGCCTTGATTTGATTTTGTACAATATTAACAATAAGTTGTGCTATGTGGCGTCCCATACTTCCACAGACATAGATGATAGACGTGACAAAAATAATGACGATGTTAATTTAGTAAGTTGAAGCGTTTACATGATATCGATAGATGATATTTTAAACTTTATACTATTCGGTGCCAAGACTCTCCTTGATTCACCCAGTTTTCATGCTAGATAAAATGTTGATGGCTTCGAATGTGAGTTGAAAATAAATACAGTTTGGCCTAATAAAGTAAGATCATGAAACTAGGTACATGGTAAGTAATTTTATTCCAACACCAATCCGTCGATGCGTATAACATTGATCTAGACATTCATCTGTCAATGTTCATCCATTCACATTCCATCGTCAGTGACGCTACGATGAGGTACAAACTGTTACGCGTGCGTACAAAATGGTGCGCGTCGGACACAATGTGTACAATCCTATTTGTTAATCACTGTACGCGCGCGTTTTGCGTTTCATTACGCGCCTTTCTGTACATGCGTATACAGCTTATGCCTCTTCATGGTTACTGTACGATTTATCCTTCGCTCGTCTGCCCGTTCAGATCCTTCATCTATCCATGATGACAGATTGATTGATTGATTGATTCATTCATTGGCTTCAACGTTTGATGTCTATACACTGTCAGCATTTTAATTTTTTGTGCTTGGGTGAATTAGCAGGTCCGTTTTAAAAGGGTTCAAGTTTGGAGGGTCATGGACCAGTTTCTGGGGACTGTTCATTACTGTAAATATTGTACTTTATTATATAGGTCGGTGTTAGACTGCAAACAAAATCGTTAATGTTTTAAATCGCCATAAATATTCTTTTAAAATATATTACCAGGGTGAAAAGATTATGATTTTCTCTACAAATGTCACTTGAGTAGTTGTTTGATTTTATGAGTAAAATATTTTACTTATTTCCTTCAGATGTCTAAAGTTTAACTTGTTTTCACGAGGAGTTTAAAAAATGTCAAATGGCAGAGCGGATGGGTGTAAGGAAAGGGATGTTATAGAGATATACATTTACAAAAAGTGAATTCACATTGACTAAGCCCCTAAAATATCCAACTTGTGCATTAGAAATACCATTGTAAGCTTTCAAAAAGACTGGTTCATAGGAGACAAGGGATAATTTCAAACATTTAACTGTCTAAAATTGTAGGGTTTACAGGTTTTCGGAGCAATAATTGCGGTATTTATGATAAACATACATCTCAACGGACGTTAACAGTTGCTAAATCTTCAGAAAAATGTTCATATAAGCAATATCCTAAATTATCTTCAAAATTATACGAAAAATAGGAATTCAACACTTGTTTTTGCATTAAGTTGCATCCTCTTTTATCTTACCCTCTTTGGGTGCCATGATGCCATCTTGATCCAATAATATGTAGGCCTACTTTTTTTCTTTGTCTCGTTGTTTACAATGTTCTTTATTATGAAACAACATTTTTACCCATTTGCTGGCTCGTTGTGTGATGTATGTGTTATAATAATCTGATAGGCCTAAGCAATAATTTTCGTTGCCCTGGATCCCCTGGGAGCGTACTTGGGAATCTTCACACTTTTAATAGCTTGTCTGCAATGTTAATGGTCACTTGACCGGACTCTCAAAATAAATAACGTACAAATGCGTGGGTCAGAAGAAACGTTTTGTTTGACCTTGTTAATGCATATTATTAAACTCTAACCTTAAGGTAGGACCATCCAGAAATTTAATGGCAGAAAATTACTGGCATTCCATCTTCGTGGGTATCTTGTTCGTGGTCAGTATTGCTCACTGGGTCAACCGATTGAAACAAATTTACCGGGGACCACACAACCTCTGTGGTTTAATCAATGGACATTTTGGAATACAGTAATTGAATAATTAACCTTCTACTGTGGCAACATATTTATACGTGTCACATGTATTGTATAAAGAACTAAACTGTGTTATAGAGTGCAAATTGGTTGATTGACGCATGGTTTATCACACAAACATCTCCCTGTGATTCTTGGTATCTTTATATAAATAAAAGGCACGGCAGAGCTATTCTCAACACTCCCATGCTGTAGAAAGTAATTTATTCAATCAAGGAGGTACCTCCTTGATTCAATACAGAATTATTATCTAGTTTCCATACTAATCAACCGTCTGCTGATTGATTACGCAATTATCAATCAATCCCGCCTAAATCCTAAATCTAATGAACCAATACTAAATCTACACGGATGAATGGCATACGGTATCGCTATACTGTTTATTTATACCATATACTGATGTTTATACTATACACTACACCTTAATTAACACGTATATATGACTTGAGTACCGAATCCTACCCACCGGAACTCAGATGCACGAATCTCAGACCAGGGGTGGATGGGGGTGCAAACTGAAGTTGTGACTCTTCATGTGCGCCCCCTACAATGATCTAAAAACAGAAGTAAAACCGAAAAACATTGTTTTGCTTGTCAAAGTTAAATTGGGAACATGCCTATACTTTAGCTGAATCTGGATTCGCCCCCGCAGCCTCGCAAATTTCAAATTCGTCAATCCGAGATTGGACCAGCACATTGACAGAGGTCCCAAGTTTTAAAGACAGAATTCCTGGAGATTTTCTTGTGGTCGTCCGTACACCATTTGTAATGTGTACACTTTATAAAATGTTTATGTGTAAAATATCCTTGTTTAAACACATTGCTTATTAAGAAACAGTAGTTGTTTTATATTGTTAATATTGTTAATGTATATCTTCATTAAAAAAAACATGGCTAAACTTCACATTTCCTTATTATTGACCAATATTTTGAAAACAATAGGCACAAAATATTGTCTTAAATTGTGAATTTTTTTCAAAACCTGGAGAATTTCCTGGAGAAAACTAAATTCCGGGGGAAAATTTGATAATTCCGGGAGCCCGGGAGATGATCCAAAATTCCTGGAGACTCCAGGCCTGGAGACTTGGGAGCTCAGCATTGATGTGCTTTACCAAACAGAAAACATGTTGTAGTAGTTGATGGGGTAGGTTAACAGCACAGGTTACCTATATCACAGAACTGTTGTATTTAACTGACTCGAAAAATTAGAAAATAAATAATTAACAGTAACATAAAAGTAGCTCATACTGTACTTTGAAAAATCACATTATCTTAAAATATAGAACAACATATTTTTAAGAATAATACTGATGGTAGATAGCCTACCGTATTTCATCTTCAATCTAAAGAAACTACACTTTGTATATATTTATATACCCATGGACGTTTATACGTCCATGATATACCGATTTATTTCATGGACACCAACGACCAGGGCCTTGAATTTGACAGAAATTGGCACAATAGGCCAAAGCAGGCACACCGTTAAGTGGTTGCAAACGGTGTTAACACTCGCTTGGTAAAACCTATTAAAGCAGACGCTCATTGGGGAAGTAAAGGATTTAACTGATAGTCAATTAATAGTTTCCTAATAAGTTCCGATAGGCGATTTCGTTGTCTATCTTGTCTCAAGATTGATTCAATGAACAGACAAGCGAATCTTTAGACTAGGTCTATGATCTGCTTTATTACTATCAGATTGGGCGGTGGAGGATGGTGGGATGAGCATTGCCTGTAGAAGGCAATAGAACATAGTTAAAATCCACCTGCTGGGGAAATTATTCAAATCATAAAGACATACATTAATTCTACGTCTTTGTTTTAGATTATTTCAATAGTGGCATGGTTTTTGTTTTCAATATTTCAATAGTTCATTGCAGTGATTTTTTTAAGTCCTCTGATCCCGAAAACATGATGTGCATTATTCCATCGTATCTACGGTGATAGTCCTTGCTCGTAGTTTAGTTTCCATGGCGCCTCCTCCGCCAACATACAAGGGCCACATGGAGAGGATAGAACGCCACTTCCTGTAACCATAGTAACTTGTTTGGATGAAGAGAATCCGGACAATACATCATATATGTTTTTTTTTCTGAAGGTTACTCAATATTTTGTATGCATCCTTGTTTTTATCTACTTCAACAAATAACTAGGATTATGGTTTTGTTTTTAATCTGTATAATTTTGTACTTCAGTTTGCATAGGCCTATACCATAGTAAATGTCTGTGTACCCTAGAAAAAATTGTTATGGGCTAAGTAATATCGATTGCATTCGTGAGGTTTTTTTACAGTGTGAACAGGGTGTGAAAACCACCACGACTATTCCATGGAGAAGGCTGATGTGCAATTGTGTGTAGTATGTGTAGTAACTCAATCAACAACACTGTCTACTGTTCCATGATTTGTGTCAATTATTTTTACATATTTTACGAGGATAAAATCTACATTGTTCGGGAACTCTCACCAATCTTCATTTCACAAATCTTTCATCGCAAACTTTTTATTTTTAGGCCTAAATTCCAAGTGAGAATCTTTCTAAAATACTACTACTACTAGTAGTAGCGAAATCGCTTACAGTTACTAGCTGGGTTCATGTCCAACAAGATCTAGATCAATCATCCGGATGACCAACCTCATTTAGCCATAACTCTCAATGTGAACGCTCAATTAGGGCGAGATTAAGAAAATAATAGACTATAATTTGTTTTCTCGACTAAAAATTAAATCCACTTCATAAGTAGCTAAACCTAAACAAATGAAAAGAGAAGAAGTTACACAATGGATGGAAAAAACTGGAAATGAACCAATCAGGTTGAGGATACATCCTGTTTTGTCATACTAGTGATTACCAGTACATTATTAATTGCAATTCTAATATCTGGACGTAATTTCTGATAGAACGCAATTAGACTTGATGAGGTTGTTTATCCAGATGATTGATCTTGAGCTTTAGTTGGATATGAACCTAGCTACTTAGTATTAAAGTAAGATTAGTTCCATACAAAATTCGAATATGGATCATCCAGAGGTCTCAAGTCTTCAGGATTGTCCTGGAGTCTCCAGGAATTTTTAATCATCTCCCGGGCTCCCGGAAATTAGTTTTCTTCAGGAAATTCTCCAGGTTTTGTAAAAGGTTTACAATCAGAGGTCAAATTGACCCAAGGAGGTTTTATTTCAAAATATTGGCTGAAAGTAAGCAACTATGAAGTTCTGTAATGTTTTCGGAAACAGTAATACTAATAGCACATGTTAGCAGTGACAAACATGTTAAAAACTATCATTTCATTTCAAGCAAGGTATTGAGCTTATAAATAAGGGTATTTGTAGACACATTTTAGGAAGGGTACACATTACACGAGTAAATCTCCAGGAATTCTATTTTTACAACTTGGGCGGATCATCTCTTCCGTGGAAATAAGTTTATGGAATAATTGATAATTTAAATAAGAATTTAATAATACTACTAGTGCTTATCCACGTAATAATTGATTAAAACGGTTTACTATAGTTTGTACAAAATACCGTAGGTTGTATGTAAACTGATGCGGTTAGAAATTAACCGCATTCACACGAATGGCACTCGACACAAGGACGCTCTCCGAGTGATGTCATCTGCGGTGAACCTTTAGAAATGCTACATGCCTTCATCTGGTTTTAAAAATGTCCACGCCAGGTAAAATGATCCTTCAATATGATGCTGTAAATTATGGCTATAAAGGGGGTTATGTGGTAAACGTATGTTTTCCTCTATAATGTCAATGTTAAAGGTCGAACATTGCTTTTTTAATGATGACAACAAATGTTGAAATATTCATCTAAGAAAATATCTTTTGGCACCAAATGCCTCCCATAGTTGTAGAATTTGCGAAGTTTCACAATTTTCATCATTTCATAAATATTTCATTTGAAGAAACAAACCATTTCCTGGGGTGAGGTGCGAAAATAACTGGCACCTCTAGATAATCGGAAATGGCTCTATTTTACTTTTCAAAATGAAGTTGAAATTGCACCATTTGAACAAAACAAATTATCTTCCTCACCCCCACCCCCACCCATGACTTAGGCGAGGTGCAAAAATGTGGCTTAAACGCATTAACAACTTAAGAGATTTTATTGGGTGGAATGAGCAAGGCTGGGTTTTGGAAAAGTTGTCCACCCCCCAGTACCAGATTTTGTTTTTGGGAAAATATGGTGACTAAATGCTCTTAAATAGTATCTGAAAAGAGGTTTGGCTTAAAATAGGCCCATGTAGGTTGAATGGTTGATAATACATGACACCGAAGAAATACGTGCAGGGAGTATACTGGCGTAGTGCATATCCATAAACTTGGGAAAGAACCTGTATGAAGTCAAAACCACTTTAGCGTCAGTCGATTGGGTGGCGATGAGTCCTCACTATGTATGTTCATTTTATGTTTTAATTTTATTTTATAGATTATATATTATGCCTCAACATATAAAATAACCATACCGTATGAGATTGTAAATAATCTGAGGTACAGTAAACTTTTTTGTCAGGGCCTCAATATAAAGAGTTTTTTTTTCTCGTTTTGAGGTCCTTATTTTTTCCTTCTTGTACACATTATTTTGTAACTGTGTTTTAATTGGAGAAATAAAATTATCAGATATATAAAAAAAAAACATATGACACTTCATGGTTGGATTTGAGGTGCGGAAGTTTTGAAATAGGCTTATAGCTCCCCTATGTGTTCAGAATGTCACTCGCGAGACATTAAATTTCTTTTCAGGTCAAACTGGGGTGGGGGACGCCTCCCCCCCCCCGCTCTTCCGCCGCCGATTATCGGTACAGATTAGGAGTCAATCAACCCACCATAGTTGGGGCTGAAATTGTAAAATTTCATATAAAATTATGAACCATTATTTGAACCATTAGTAGGCCTATTATGGTGATATTTCACAACAGACAGTCTGTTATTGCTATTGTATAGTATTATTATGTGGGCGGAGAATAATTGAATGTTAATCTTCAGAAGGTAAATTCTTTAGATTAGCAAGTTTTAAACCTTTTGTCAATAATACAAGAGTAGACCACGTTTGTAAGACTGGAAAACGTAATTCTTTCCGGTGCATTAGGATGTGAATTGAACGTATATCCACATTATATTCATCAAGAAAATTGTGTTTTGATGGTACTGTAGATCCAAATTCGTCTGCTAAATTAACATCCAGTATCTAATCTTAAATACCGTATTATTTAAATTGAAAGCTATTGAAAATGAGTTTACAATACAATCAAATGTTCAGTCCTGTACTCCGACACTCCTTTGAAAAAATGTCCTCTTGACAGTTAAGGAAAAACTAAAATGAAGTTATTTAGCCGACAGATTAATATAAATAATGTGGGGTGAATTGTCGAGTCTATGATTTTAAAACCTATTTTGCTTCAGTAACTATTATGAGGCACCAAATGTTCACATGACTTACTGTAACTACCGTCGTGGTATTTCAATGTAATTAAAAGCTCACTTTTTCAGCCTCAGCTAATTGATAATTTCAAACAGTGGAGGGCCAGCAAAGTTGTTTTTAGGCATACTAGTATTTAGAATGTTGAATAACAAGTGGACATTGAGTTTCGACACCAGGGACGGATCCATGTGGTTTACGGTTTTCATTTTGAAAAAAGGATAAAAAAAAAAGAAAAAAAAGAAGGTTATGTGTTCATTTTTTACAAACTCCGTACCCTTTTAATGTTACGCCTGGCCAGTAGGTATGTCTATTATTTATTTTTGGGGTGAATTTTAAATATGATGTGGGGGTGCGCGCCCCATAAATCCGACCATGGAAAGTACACATTGCTTAAAGGGTGACTACACTTACTGTAATCTTGTCATGGGCTACAAATTACCGTAAGTAGAGCACTCATTTATATTCCAAGTTACTGAAAAAAAGTGAATGTTCTTTAACCCTTCAAAACAATTTTCTCAATCATAAAAAACACAATCAACCCTATAGATTTTCACTTGTTATATTTCACAAAAACGCCAACTTAAAAAAAAACTCTGCCCTTTCGGCGATCCATAGTATGGCGTTCCATCGTAAGTGTCAATACATTTGGAAATAATCAAGTATCAGTTACAATATTTCTTATTGCCTTTATACATAGGCCTATACCTGAAAATTATAATATTTTGTTGCCATTAATTATAATGAGACTCGGGCTTACGTTATGATGACATAATCAATACAAATACTAGAACTGAACTCGTCACTGTGACGAGTTAGCTGACCTGCAGTTACCTTAAGTTAAATTCACGTGTACACTATGATGACGTAGTCAAAATACAAAATGAATGGAAAAGAATTG
>JAOTQE010133196.1:0-12018 GCA_025631205.1 Nesometra sesokonis
GCGTCCATGAACTATCATATTCTGGCTTGCAGTTGACTATCTTGCGCCGCTGCGCGGCGCTATTTATAATCTTTGGTTTGTCTAGTATCAGAAGGATGTCACATTTGTATTGTTGCATTATTAATATGATACGGAGTATATCTATGAAAATTCTAGGAAATAACTCCCTAATTGTACCACGAAAATTGAATGTTTTTTTCTCCGAAACAATTGAAATGGTATATTGATATCTCTGGTAAAACTGTTAAAAAAGGTTGCTATACTGTAGCTTATGTTAAAGGTCATTTTCCATTAGGCCAATGTATTCACATGAACAAAATGCAAACGACTTTACACTTTTCAGTCCCATCTTTCAACCAAAGTTCACTTTGCAACAGTGAAATTGGTTGTTTAGATTTATTTACCTTTACTTTTAAGAAGGCAAGAGTAATAGGATAAATTTGAAATACCTATGGATATTGAACCAAATCGTGAACTTACTTTCAACAAAGAAATGCAAGCGAATTGCATGTTACAAAAGTATTTTATTTTTTATAAAAATTTTAAAAAACATAACTTATTTTAATTGATGTTGTAATCTTATTTTGCTTTATGAAAGTCTTTTCATTAATCTGTTAAAACACGTAAATTCACAAAAAATTGGCCAACTGAGATTTGTGAGATGGTAATAAATAACGAAAATCTAAAATTTTCATGAAAATACTGATTTATATGAATAAATTTACCTAGTGGAAAATGTATATATTGTCACTTGAGAAATAATAAAAACATTGATTTTGAAAATAACTTGCTAATTTTAAAGAAAATTGTTGTATTCATGGCCAATTTTGCAATGTTGCATAACAATTGTAAAAAATCTAAAAAATGCCAGAAGAAGCTATATTTTCTGTCAATTTTTAATGTAAAAAACTTCTTAAACATTTTTAATACATTTATTTATTTTCTGAAGCTCTTATTTTTTATGTTGCTTTAATATGAGCAAGTTTATTTCCAAATTTTGATCGTGTTGATATGATTTTTTGGTCATGGCAAGTGACAATACATATTTTAATGTTAATAGAATTCAAAGATCAAATGTACAAATAAAGATATTGTAAATTTACAGACATAGATTTTAGTGTTCTTTTTTAACAAACAGTTTACGATTTTTTTAAATTTCTATTTGTCATGTTTATACCTCGTAGGCAAATTATTTATATATCTAATTTGCCAACTACTATTAATTGTAACAGTTCAGTTATTTATAAATCACAGAATAAAGTTTTAAATTATGATCACAACATGAATTTCATAGACTGGTACAGCGGTAAAATGTAGAAAATTTTAAGATGCACTTGTAATATAAAAATACCCATTTAAGAGAATCTAGAAGTTACAAATTGTATAATTTTCACACCTCAGCCACAACCACCTTTTGAAAAAATAAACACCTAAACTAGTTAGATCTACCAAGTTAAATTACATGGAACATCTACCTAGAACTACAGAGAACTACCAAGTAAGTAGTGCAGTTACCCTAAGGTCAATAAGTAATTGGTTGTCTGTATAGTTCTAAATAGGTTAACCCTTTCAAGTAGGGCGTCTCTCCAACGCCATAAAAAAACCCTATGTTTTTGCATAAGGCGTCTCCGACGCCATGAATAATAATGCTTAAAAAGTCATTTTTGAGTGCTGCCCTCAATTAAAACTTCTGTATTGATGACACATTATTCGTTTGATATTCCCCATTGATCAAATTGTTTTCAAAATGGCTGCGCCCAGTTTCGAAGGTCGTTTTTGTCTGGCGGACGGTGTTTTCTGGACGAAGTGGATTTTATTTGGCCCACCTAGAGAAAACTGGTAATGTTATGGTGACTTTTTCATTCTATATATGACAAGCTAACATTAGGGAACAAAAGTTTAAAATATTGTTAAATTTGATCAATAAGTATTCGGCCTAGGCCTCGGCCCACTTTTGTGTGGCCCCCTTGGCGGCCATATTTGATATGTGACCTTGAAACGAGGTCAAAGGTCAAATTTGTTTCATAATTTGGAAGCAAAATTGATTTCCTATTATATTCTAGCTGTTTTTTTAAAATTTTATGCATAAACTCGACCATTCTACCACCTTTTAAGTATTGGGTAAATACATTCAAGCCAGTGAGAGGGTAGTGTGTCAGACAGGAAAGGGTTAATTAAGGCTATGTTTAGATTCATGGCTTTAGCGGAGCTTAGTGTAAGCAATGCGTAAGCTAATCTGCGGCGTAACGATGAATTTGTTCAGACACAAGGCATAGCGCAAGTCACAAGCAATTTTAAAATTGCCGCCAGTGGATTTTTTCTATGAACAGTGATCTGTAATTGATTGGCCAATGCGGACTGATTGCAAATTTTGATTGGACAACGCGCAACACAAGGACAAAACCATTCAGGTGTACAAGGCGTAGCTCCATAGCTTACGCTAAACCAGGGTTTGCAGGAAACACAAGTTATGCTCCGGATTAGGGATTTACGCTAATTGCCAGCTAGTTCAGACACAAATAATCGTACGCCGCGTATGTTACGCTCCGCTTAATCGTTGAGTCTGAACATACCCTAAGAAATTTATTGTTTTGGATTATAAGACTCATGTGTATGTTTTAAACAGTATTCTTCAGAAAAGGTAAGGGATTGTCTCCCAGTGTACTGACCTATCAATACAATATTAGCATCTTAGAACTAATATCCATGGTGTATCATTTTTAAATATTCCAGTCGCAGTTCAAACAAGAGATTGGAATTGAAATATGGAACAAAAAACACATTTAATTAGTGAGTAGTGCTTTATTAAATTTTCAATGTTTTTATATGCATTGATTATAAATGTGTAAAGCTTTTTTTTTATTAAAAATAATTTTAATCATGTAATTTAATTATTTTAATAATGTATGATGGAAAAAGTTGTATAATAAATTTATTCAAAGGTGTATTGTCTTTTTAAAAAGGTAAAAAAACATCTTAGTTTTGCTTGATTTTTTTAAATTTGTAACTATATTTTTTTTATGTGACAATACATCTTTTGCTGGCATAAGAATGTTTGTGAATTCAAACTTCCAAAGATATTTGTTTAAATTATAAAATTTTATGATATTTTCAGACACTAATAGAATTTTTAATTTACTTTAATTATGCTGTATTTTGTGAAATGTTGTAACCATTATAAGAATACACTAAAAAAGCTATTTTAAAACAAGAAAAATTTTTAAAAAGTAAGGTATAATTTTATTCTAATTTAAGGAGACAATACATCTTTGAAAAGTTGCTTATATTGAAGTTGTTCTGTGTTTTGTTTTAATTCTATAAAATGCCATGAACACAAAAAGCAAATGACAGTGTACATGTAAGGGATAACAATAAGAACATAATTTCATTTGATCCAATACCACCGAACAAATACATTATAAAATATATACAACACTATTTCCTATATTCATTGTTAGAATTTTGATTATTATTACTATTACCATTGTTTAAATTATTATGAATTAAGTTGATAACATCCTAAGCAGAGGTGGATGCAGACTTTTGGAAAAGGGTCAGTAGGGAATCAGAAGTTTTATGGGAGTCTGGTGGTATGCTACCCAGTGAGATTTTAGACCTCAGGAGCATGTCTTGTGATTGCTGAATATTTTTCGTTTTATGGGCAATGTTAATAATAGTGATACATTTTACTTTCTGAAAGGGGCCCACAAACCCATCCGCCATCTCCCCCCCCCCCCCTCTTAAATCTGACAGGGCAGTCTTTAGTATAAAACAAGAAGTCTTGATTCAAGATGGTGACTTTGTTTAATTTATGAAAAGACAATCAAAAGGCACCAAATTCGTTCATATCAGGTGGATTATCATGCCTTACAAAAAAACCAAAACTTCAGCCACTGGAGGTGCACTTCATTAGTCACTTAAAATATAAATTACAGACTTGGAAAAAGTCTAGCTAGTGAGGTAAAGTATAATGTAGGTACGTCTAGAATAGGTACATCTAAAAAATGGCAGCTGAGATGAATACAGAGGTTCCATTCCTCCCGATTTGTCCGGGAGTCTACTGAAATTATAACATTCTCCATATTTTTTGAAGCAATCTCCCGATTTTCTGTTTAAATTTCTAGCACCATAATTTGGCTTAGAATAAATCAATAAATACAGTACTTTTATGATAAAGATCATTCTTAACTTATCGTAATTGATGCTAATTAACCCCGTTTCTGGCCTGTTTTTTTTTCTTCGGTCCTTCCATCATACAACAGTAAAAGAACAGTATTTTAAGATAGAGGGTGCACTTCGAGAAATCTCTACAATTTTAGACCTTAGAGGTTGGAACGTCTGTGAATATCAGTTGTGGTGAATGGACACTGACATTGTACAAATTTTAAAAAATTGTTGTCTACCTTAACAGAGTTATTATTTTCGAAGGGTTGGACAATGGATGTGTATCATCTTTCCCCACATAAGAATTTATACGACATGAATTACAATAAAAGATAATATACATGTAGAGCAAAATTAAAATGACTACAAAACACAGTTTTTTACACAGAAAAAAATCTTAAGTACAACAGCGTAAACACCGAGCATGACCACAAACCACGTAAAACCTGACAAGTAATTTGTTTTCCTGATAAAATCTGAATCAGACGCATGCAGCTTGACACTGGTGGGAAAATTGGTTTCACGAATGGAGTAAAAAAATTATGTGTATAGATTTAATTAAATTTTAGTGTGAAGGAATTGAATGGTTTATTGACTAAATATTTAATGTAGAGTTTGTCAATGACTTTGTTAATTTTGGCAATTAATTACTGAACATAACATGACATTGTCAAGAGGCAAGCTGTTGCATCTTCTCTGATTGAAACATTCTTCTTCTTCTTCTCCATTGCCTTCTAGTCATTGTCACCACCCTAGCCAAAGCCAACAGTTGCACCTAACCACACACATCACTTATATATTTATATAATATATGAAATAGTATATAATAAATATGATGTTATATATTGTGTTGCTGCTTTCTATTACAACGCCATGTTTGTCTCAATTTGGTCGTGCATGTAAGTACATTTCTATATCAAATATTTTAAATGTAATTTTACAAAAGGTAGAGAATATTGAAACAATTCCAATTATAATAGCCTACATCTTTTAGAGTACTAATAACAAACTAAACATTTCAACTCTTTAATTTTGTTTTTCCTTTGCATGGATTACTAGACTATAGGTTTGCATCATATAAACATGTACTCTAATTTATCAAATAAAAATACACTTTAGTCAAATTATGATACAGTGTACATAATTATAAAATAAAATGTTTAAACCTCTGCATTCATTCCAAGCTATAAAATTATTTGACCAAAAACTTTGATTATACCCATATATGGTATAATATTTCTATATCATCATTATGAACGCAGGGATATCAAAGTTCTTTTTTCAAAGATAGTTGTGAAACATTAAATATTATTTGATAGTTTGGTTTAGAGAGTCAAGTTTACATGTTTATACCATTTTAATTACTTTGGGATTTCATGAAGAAAAGTCCAATTAAGCATGTAATTTGGTTTTCCTGGTTCTTTGTTTTATGAAAGGCTATGTTCAGATTCACGGCTTAAGCGGAGTTTAGCTTAAGCAAGGCGCAAGTTAATCTGCGGCGTAACGACCAAAGTGTTCAGACACAAGGCGTAGCTAAAGTCATAAGCAATTTTAACATTTCCGCCAGTGGGTTTTTCTATGACAAGTGATCCGTAATTGATTGGCCAATGCAGACCAATTGCAAATTGTGATTGGTCAACGCATAACACAAGGACAAAACCATTCAGGTGTACCGGGCGTAACTCTGTAGCTTACGCTAAACCGGGGTTAGCAGGAAGCACAAGTTACGCTCTGGATTAGGGACTTGCGCTAATAGCCGGTTAGTTCAGACACAAATAATCGCACGCCGCATGCATTACGCTCCGCTTAATCGTTGAGTCTGAACATACCCAAAGTTCACCATACCATTGGTGTAAATATGTTATACAGTTGAGCCTCCATTTGTGGTCACCCCTCGTAAGTGGACACCTCCCGTAACGAAGACTCATCCTGTTCTTTCTAATTAGTGCATTTTTACTGTTCATAAGTGGCCATAGACACTTGTGGTCTTGAGAATTTGGATATTTCTCTATAATAATTTAACTCTCGTAAGTGGCCTACCAAAACAATTTCTAGTACTGTATTCAACATCCTTAATAATGACTTCACTTATTATACTTATTAGTTAAGTTTTTGGCAAGGTATAATTTTGTGGTGGTTACCATGTTCACTTTTAGCAAATGATACTAATAGATTTTTTCCATTATAAGAATTACATGGATGTATCCATATAAATTGTTTAAGAACACAAATATGTTGGTAATTACGTTGATGACAAAATAAACTGGAATTGTAAGAAACTAAGCTCAAAATGCAACAAAAGAATGCACTTCCTAAGATGAAAAAATCTATCAGCCAATCATCTCTTAAGCGGCCACCAAGCGTAAACAGACCCAAGGGTGTCCACTTCATGAAGGTTCACCTGTATTTCATATCTATCTGATTGTCTCTCTTTCTCAATTTATCCTTTGTTTTTATTACTAATGTTTACCATGTGTTCTTGTTACTAACTTTTAATATTGTTTCTGTGTCCAGTTGTCCAAGATGATGCCCACTGTTTCATGTGGGGGTTAACGTCTTTCAAGACATTCGATGGCAACCTGTATGTCTTTGACGGCGGAGACCACACTTACACTATTGCGGCCGACTGCTGTCGGGGGTCTTTTAAGATAAATGTACGCCGCTACGGCTTCGGGTGTCAGCCAGCATCCAAGTGTCCGTTATCTGTGACTTTGTTTACCGAAGATGAACTGGAAGAGATTCAGCTGACTGGAGCTTATGGGTTCACAGCACCACTGGTGAGGATCAATGGCACGGCGCAAGAATTGCCGATAGAGACAGCTTCAAATCTGCAGTTTGCAAGAATTTCAGGGTCAGTTGTCATCTCAAGCAGCAAGTAAGTTCTGTTAGTGAATTCCTTAAAGAAAAAAGGGTGGAAGATGCCTTTGAAAAAATAACACCCTCTGACTAGGTAGATCTACCATATTAAATTACTAGGGAGATCTACCTAGCACCACAGAGAACTACCTAGTAAGGTAGTATATAATAACCTTGTCTGTTGATGTTATTAATGCCTTAAGGGTTTATTGTAAATAATGGCTGTATTTTCTTATGTGTTCTTGTACAGCATTGCTGACCATATCCTAGATAGTATCCCTTAATATGGTTGTTATTATAGGGTTAACCCTGTTAACTACCTTTATCTACCTTGTCACTACCATTATCTACCATGTTAACAGTGTTATTTTTTTCAAAGGAATGGTTATCAAATTTATAGCTACATGAGAATGGTTATATCAATCGGTTAAATACCATATGACATGCATTTTTAAATTGTTTATATTAATTTTAAAATGTTCTTCATATGTGGTAGAGCCAAACCAAATGATGCATAAGTCGTAAGTTTTCCACAGTAGGCAAAAATTTAAAAATTGTCTTTTTTTTTCAAATTTTATTTTATTTCAAAAATATACATTATCATGCGTTAAACTTTCATACTACCTTAACAATTTTCAGATATATGATCAAAAAATGTTTTAAAAATGCAATCTAGAATAACTTTGCTTAGTCAATGTATACTGACAAACAATTTTCAAATGAAGTTTACTCAAGACTTACATTTTAAATGTTCAAACTTTGGAAAGAAATATTATATGAAACTGATGTTTTTTGCATGTTAAAATAAAAATGTGTTAAGATATTTGATAAAAAATGCAATCTAGAATGACCTTCTATCATAAACTCAATTTTCAATTTTCCAACTTATGTCTCATTTGGCTTGGCTCTGCCACATATGTCATGCATTTTAAAATGGTTAATATTAATTTTAAAATGTTCTTCATTATACAAATAATGAATGTTTATGAGTGCGATGGACAGAATATTTCATGAGGTGAAAGATGAAATGATCCATTTGGAGCATTTCATCTTTCACCGAATGAAAATATTCTGTCCATTGCACGAATGAAAAACATTTATTATTTGTTTTATATGACACCTCTTATATGTAAATAGATCCTTGTAATTTAACATTTTATGAATTTAGAAACAAGTGAGAAGGGACGTGCTAGCGCTAGTGCAGTACAAAATGAATACGTAGTGCAGCTGAGCGCGGTGCGGTCATTGTCGCATATCATGCACTACAATATGCGAGTGTTTTCACGTCTTGGCGATTGTGCAATAGAGCAAAACGTATCCAAAATTGCACAGTAAATGGATCCAAAATTGCACGATTCATGACGTCACCATGAAATGGGCCAAATGATCAATAACCATCGACCAATCAAATTGCAGGAATATATCTAGGTGTCATATAAATTGTTATAATTCAGTTATCACTCACTGCTCTTTTCTGTTAACACATATAAAAAGGTTGTTTTTATTAATAAAAACCAATGGCATTAAATACTTCAGAATGCAGAGAGGTCAAAGTAACCTGCATCTTGTGTCGAAAGAAGAAGTGGTTACCATGTTCACTGTTAGCAAACCATGCGCGCATGTAATTACTAATAGGTTATACATCGTGTGTTGTAGTAGTTTCGTTTGACGTTGTAACACACCACCAGCTTGACCTCTCACATTTTTACATTTACTCCCAATATTGGAAATGGCAATCAAAAATGGTGTTTAAAATTATGATAAAAGCTAATATATTTATATGAAAGGTGGATGTATATTACATAATTCTAATTATATTACCCATAAGATGCTTACAAATTAAAAAAAAAATTAAAATACCATGTTGTGCGCTGAACCGTGGAAACTCACTGGTCCCCAAATCAAGCAATTGCCATTCTTGTGTTTCACCTCGTCTGAAATGGTTTTCAATTTAACACCCGCCCCACACATCAACCCAACCCCTGACCGCCACACGCTCCAAGCCACCAGCGTTGCCTCATCTGTCTTTCAACTCTGACTACGGCCATGTTTGTACTCTTTGTATCATAATTCTAATGTAACCTAATGTTGATTTTTCTGTAGTCTTGGTTTTACATTGATATGGGATGGACTGCACACTGTTACAGTACATGTTGAGAGCAGCTTACAGTATTGCACCTGTGGATTGTGTGGTTTGTACTCCAGCATGAAGGATGATGACTTCAAAATTCCAAGTGGAGCCAGTGCTGATTCTCTAAGAGAGTTCGCTATATCTTGGATAGATGACTCATTAGCAGGTACTGTATTAAGTACTCTGAAAAAAAATAACTCTATTAACATGGTAGATAATGGTAGTGACAAGGTAGATAAAGGTAGTTATATGGTTATCCCTATAAAAACTACCATATCAAGAGATACTACCAAGGATGGCAGAGCCACCGGAGCCGGTCCGGCAGGTCCGGCTTTCACCGTACCACTTTTTGGCCAATGCAAAAAATAAAAATTATTATTATTATTATTAAAATAATTATTATTAAAATTAATATTCTACCTTACTAAGTAGTTCTCTGTGGTGCTAGGTAGATCCTAGTAATTTGACATGGTAGATCAACCTAGTCAGAGGGTGTTATTTTTTTCAAATGATCCATAATATTTCTCTCTAGACCCATATCTCAAACGCTTTGAGCCTTCTAACATTCTCTTCTCTCTTAGTGTCAAAATTTCTAGTTCATATAGTACAGTGCCCCATCAAACACTTGGCTATCCTTGTCTTTACATCTCAGCAATAATCCTCCTAACATGATGTTTTCTGTATGCTTGCTTTGCTAATATAATATGATACTTGACATCAATTAGGTGCCAGTGGCAGGCCTAGGGCTAGGCTAAGCCCTGACAAATCGGTACTTACAAGTAAGCTATATTGAATAATAATTATATTATTCATTGAGGCTTTTCGACGAGTCATTTAATATTTTGCCACAGCTTTGAAAATTATTTTTTTGGTATCCCTCAAAGTCATTAAATATTACTGTATATAAATGTGAGGTGTCACCACAAAATACATCGTGTTGTACAGAAAACCAAAATTGAGTTATTTTTGTATGTGGATAGAAGGGATTATAAGCTTTAAATTGGTTTTTAAATGAGGTTCATAGCTTCAGTATAACCAGAGAAAAATCAGTTTAAAACATGGTTATACGAAAACGCACTTTGGAGAAAATCGACTTTAAAGATAAACAACTGTTGACTTCCTGTATGTTTTACCATTGATTTTGAAAAACAACCTTTACAAAATGTAGTTCAAAACATGTTTATTGTAAATAAACATAAACAGGAAGTTTGTAATCATAAAATTCAATTACTAAACTTAACAAATCAACAGGAATCTCATTTTTGTGAAATTATGACTTTCTGTCTATTTTTGTGAACATATCAAAATGGCCCGGCGTACAACACGACTCATTTTGTCACGACACCGCACATTTAATGTTGTTTTCATTATAAAACAGTCTACAGCCCAATGGCCATTGAAATTCACACCAAATCGGTGAGAGTGCCATTTAGCTCCATTAGTTTAGCTGGTGGAAATCACTGTGTTGTGCACTGAACTGTGACTCACTGGTCCATGGTTTGACCCTCCACCCACTCTCCTTGTGTTTTGGCTGAAGGGTCCAAATACAAGTTACTAGCGCACCATCTTTCGGATGAGATGTTAAACCGCTGCTCCCATGTACAATATGGCTCATGTGGATGTTGTAGAACGCAGTGCACTCTTCGAAAAAGATTAGGGGCTTGTCTCCCGGTGTACTGCCCAATCAGCACCATAAGGACTCTGCTGGAAATAAGTCCACTTCAGACTTTCGTGGGTTATCATCAGTGTTCTACAACACTAAATAAATCAATCAATCGGTCAAACATCCCAGTTACTGGTTCTGAGTGGTCCTTAGTTCTATTTATCATTACTTAATTATAAAATGAGACACCTACAGTGTTAATTTTCAACGTGGCCAGATCAGATACAGAGTCAACAGCGATTACTTTTCCCTCATGAACTGTACCGTCCTTCAACCGCACTTTAACTGCACTTTTTTGTCCATTGGCAACAACATGAGCATTGGTCAAAATTAAGCCATCTTCTGATACAACAAATCCTGACCCATTGGACATCGGAACTTGACCTCTATGAAATGGGTGCCTAGAATTTAAAGAAACAGATCAATAATATTGCTATAATATTGTTATATATGTATGATTTTGATTTGATTTGATTTATTCGGTATTGTAGAACACCAAGGATAACCCACGAAGTTCGAAGTGGACTTATTTCCAGTGCGGTCCTTCTGGTAGTGATTGGGCAGTACACCGGGAGACAATCCCCTACTCTCTCTTAAAGAGTGCACTGCATTCTTTTTAATGTGCGTATGAGCCATGTAGTACATGGAACTAAGTAGAAATGTCTCATTCAAAAGACAGTGCGCTAACTTGTATTTCGACCCTCCAGCTGAAACACATGGACAGTGGCATGTTGAATCGAACCATGGACCAGTGAGTCATGGTTCAATTCACATCACAGTGATTTCCACCAGCTAAATTAACTGAGCTAAATGCCACCAAACTGAGGTAAATATGTTGTTAAGTTTTTGATGTGAATAATTGCCCTCAATGGCATCAGTGTAGGAAATAAAAATTAAAATTGTAAAAATTGAAAGAATTTAGAATAAAAATGCGCTCAGCAGATAAACAGATGAAACTTTATGTTTTCCCATGTGTTTTGAACTATGTATAATCATTGGTTCCCAGTTCGAGAATACATCGCTACTCTCCTAGTGTTTTGACTGGATTGTCAAAATAGTCCATGGGCTGGATGGGGGTCACCGTGCACCCCCCACACTGTTAAACTTCCCTGGTCTCATTTTGTTCTCACGGGCATATAGAACAAAAAAATCGATGTTAACAAGAAAAATATAGGGATGCATTGTATGTACACTACCTATATGT
>JAOTQE010133207.1:0-19300 GCA_025631205.1 Nesometra sesokonis
TGCGTTTTAGAGTGGTGTAAGAATAGCCTACAGGATTGAGATTACGACTGGTGTAACAATAGCCACTGCGTTTTATTAGTACATATTCAAAACCAGAAACTGCTTACCAAAGCATTTTTTTTTACAATCAACTCTTTGTATTGTGGAAGTTGAATGTGGAAGGTAACAGTCGTTTTCTGGAGAAAATTTAAGTCCAGTTCAGTGTTCTTCAGTAGTTCCTTTCTCCCACTCACAGTTTTCGTTATCTTTATTCGTTGTTTAGTATTTTTAAATTCAAACCGTCATTTTGGCAATTTAATTTTTGATTTTCAAAAAAAAAGGTCTACCGTTAAGTGACCTATGTGAGTGGCAGAAAGGAACTAGGAAACCGAAGAAGACCGAACTGGACTTTTTCTCCACATTAGGTTCGGACTTTACAAAAAAAAAAATTTGTTATAGTCCCGAAGAGGAATTGAAGCCCCACATAAATGTAATTACGTAAAAAAGTCAAATGTTTCCCACTTGGCTAACTGTTGCTTGAGAAGCAATCATGACTGTTTGTGTTCCTAGGCAAGACACTTTATCCATGTTGCCTCTTTCCAACCAGGAGTATAAGTGGGTAACTGGGAGGTACAAATGCCATATGCACTGATTATGGAATGGATTGTAGGCCTATTCCATAGGTTTTTGTTCCAATTTCTAGGGGTAATAATTGTGAAGTGCTTAGAGGCCTTAGCAATAAGCGCTATATAAATTTCAAATATTGTTATTATTATTATCCGAGTTCTAATAAATATCAAAGCAAATAAATTAATGTATGAGGGCACCTTAAAGTGCATTTGAGTAGTTAATAAAATGTACCTTTATTCTTACTAAGCACGTTTTTAGACAATTTTAAAGGATGGAGTTCATCGAGATGCGAGTACTTGTTTTACAATAGGCCTACTTGAGTAATTATTTCTTGAAATTCGGACTAGGCTTTCTGCGAGCCCACAACAATCAATGATACAGTGTTTTCCAACATTGATTACTATTGATGCTTTTAACTAATAGGTTACAGAGTGGAGCTAATTTTGTTTGTGGGAAACAGACAGGATTTAAACCCAGAACCAATGAGTTTTCCGGAATTTCTTTTATATTGAAAATTAAATCAAATTACAAACCTCAGCAGCTGAAATATAAAATATAAGTTGAAATTGTATTAAATAATTAAATACTGTACACGCTATATGTTACATTTTAAATGTTATTGACAAAAGTTAGTTTAATTAAAATTAAAGTTTACATTGAATCAAATTACAGTACAGAAAGTCTATTGTACTTCATTGACACAATCTTGATCCATGGTTTTAAATGGTTTTAAGAAGTATTCAGTATTATGTCTGTGCTAAACCAATTCACCTTGGATAACAGAATTAATACTAAAAAAAATCATTGAAACAATTCTCACAATTGGCTTTCCTAGGTGTGTCATTCAAAAATATTCCAACCGAATCCAAACAACCTACAATTTACCAATGACTGAACAAAAACATACTTGTACATCAAATAAAAAGAACATTCTAATTTACTTTGAGCATAATATTGGTAGCCTCGATCTGTGGATTTAAAAAGTTTAACTATAAAATCCGAACTAAATAGATTTACCTTGGATAACAATAGAACAACCACAACTATTTACTATTTAGGAAATAATTAATAAATTAAAATTTTAAACAATGAACAATAATTGTACACAAAATTAATTATAAAGAAAACAAAATGAATACTAAGAAGCAAAAAAAAAAAAGCCATTCAAAGGTTTATTAGTGAGTACCAAACTTGTCACTAATATAACCAAAATTTATTTTTCTTTACTATTATTCTTGACAGATTGCGTAAATCGCTAATTTCTGACCGTGAGCCTTTAATTAAGAGTTAAGAATAAATCTTAAATCCATTGTAAGCATACTTCTATAACACTTTTTTAATAGAGCAGGCACTGTCTTATACATTCCTTAAGTTTATAATTTTAAACTTTAGCACAATAAAGCAGTACATTGGAATCATAATTAATCATTATCAAGGTAAACTATATGATTTAGTGTTAAATTTAGAGACAGTATCTTTTTGTTTTTACTAATAAAGTCTTTAATCAAATCGCTGGACCTCCTCCAATCCAACAAAGGCTCATAGAGCTAGGGAATATCCCCCATTTCTGTATATATTGGGAGTTGGAAATTCGGCCCCAAGTGTTGCTGTAAAAGAAGAGTGTGGTAGATTTCCTCCAATTCATATCGAATTTATAATAAATATGATTTGTTATTGGTTTAGAATAATTAAGATGGATAATCAACATTTTTAATACAGAAAGACAAAAAAATGAGCAATGCTGAGCAAATGGTGTCAAATGTTTTTTTTTATGCATAAACAGGTGATATCTGGATCTGGACATGATATACAAAGACAAAAATTCTATGAAAATATTGTTATTTCCTAAATTTAAACTGCAATTCAGGATTGAAGATTATTTTTTTTTATTCCAAATTTTAAATATAGGCAAATTTAACTAAGTTTATTTTAGAAATAGAAAGACAAAAAATCTATCAAAATATTATGTTATTTCCTAAATTAAAATATTTCATTAAATTTAAACTGCAATTCAGGATTGAAGATTATTTAGTTCATTATAATTCAAATTTTAAATAGAGGCAAATTCTAACTAAGCTGGGGTGAAACATTTTAGAAGATTGTAAATTATTATTAATTATTATTATTATTTTAATAGAAGATGAATATTTACTTTAGTTTGTCCCTTTTACTTGGATATTAGAGCAAAATGTTTATTTTCCTTTTATAAAAATAATCCAACTACCATAAAATTCATGTCTACTAAAAATCATGATCTCCTTTCAAAACTAAATATTTATTTTATATATTTAAATGAAGACACACATTTCTGAATATACTATGATTTATGTTACATAGTTGTATCTACTATTATATTTTATATCATGTTATTTGGGGCAGAGGCCTACGTAATAATAAATATTCCTTGGGCTTTGTTCCAAGAAGTAGTAGCATGGACTATGGATGAGAATTCGGTACTTCTGAACTTGAAGTCGCTCAGTTGGTTAAACTGGTTATAATTACTGTGCTGTGGGCTGAATCATGGAAACTCAATGGCCCCTGCACTGAAATGGTCAAAATACAAGTTAATAGCACATTGCTTTTCGGATGAGACATTAAGCTGTTTTTTCCCATGTAGGCCTACAACATGACACATGTATACATTAATGAATGCAGTACACTCTTCAGAAAACAGTGGGGGATTGTCTCCCGGTGCACTGCCCAATTACCACCAGCAGGATCCCACTGGAAATAAGTCCACTTCGGACTTGTGGATTATCCTTGGTGAATCATGACACTCAATAAATCAAGTTAATCTTTCACAGATTACTTTTGCTACTACACATTGTAAAGCTGGGTAGACTGAAGCAATGGGGAATATAGTGTCTTACATGCTCGAGCTCTCTTGATTACAATTTCAAACCATAATTGCTATGCCAACCATGCCGCACTAAAATAACCAAAAAAAAAAAAAAATCAAAGTTTTCACAAGTTTGCACACACTATTCAGGATTGAAAATAAAACAATTTGTTATCTGGACACAAAATATAACCTATAAATCACAAAAATAAATTTTGGTACATCTAGAGAATAAACAGTCCAAAACAAATTTGGACACTAAATCACTTACTAATTGCAAGCACAGTCTCTGCATCCCCTTAACATCTCATAAAAACATCAAGTGAACTATTATACCCATCACCTGTTGTACCTGTGTGAGATGTTGAGTACATTTCGTAAGGCTAGAGAAAAATATGGAATGCAATTGCTATCAACTTAACATACACAGAAACATACAACACACATAAAAAAATCTAGACTTGCCCCAGTCTATATTTTATATTTTAAGTGTATAATGAAGTGCACACCCAGTGGATGAGGTTTTGGCGATGTTTTGTCGTGCCATTCAAACATCAGAACGGTATGACAATCCACCTACTATCAGAGGAGGATCTAGAAAAAGATACTCTTTCACAGGTTTTACTTAGCCACTGTGCATCTGTTTTTATTATTCCATACACATTCATAATCACAAAACAAAATTGTATTGAGTGGAGGGGGGGGGGGTGCTTAAGCCTGTTAAGCCCCCTTAATTCTGCGACTGACTATAACACCTTCCCGGCCTCAAAAAACTAACCGCGACCCAGTAAGTTCGTGGCCCATAAAGAATGTTTTGCAGTCCTACTTTGGGGCAAATTATAGTTTGTGGACAATGGACTTACCCACTTGGCCAAAAAAAAATTTGTATTAATAAAATAGACGTACCTTTCTGCAATTTTTCAAGGGAGAGAAGTCACTCTGAGGTAATTTCATAACTTGTGCATTAATAGTATATTGCCAGGACTTCATTCAACATCATTAATTGACTGAACGTGCGCTTTAGTTGTTTATTGCATGCTCAATATTATTTTTTGTGTGATTAATCTAAATTTCCAGACTTTTCTTAGTTCTTCTTTTCCCAATTATCTTATAGTATATTTTCCCCTTCCTACGGTTTATTATTGCTACTCACTTTTGTTTGTATCTGCCTCTTGGGCGGCATGAAAACATAACATTTTCAGAAAGAACAAAAAAAAAAGAAATGGACAACAATAAAGAAAAGACAACAAGAATATTTCTAGAAAGAGACAACATTGAAACTGACAGAAACGTACTACATAGTCACACAAAATGATTCTCATATAAAGAACAACACGCATTTGTTACTGTAATTTTTGACGATGATTGCCTTCCATAATAAAAATACCAAAAATTGTCTGCTGATACTTTTTACTCACCTGTTTGCCTTTCTTCTACCATTGTTCTGATTTACCATCCCCTGGTGGGTTTGAATTATTGCAAAGGTAATTCAGATTGAGTTATTATAGAAACTAGTTTTCTTTGGAAATCCTATGACTGTATGTTTCTAGGAGGAGGGATGGGGTTTTCCCTACATAAATTTGTGTTGAGATAAACAAGATTTTTCCCACTACATTGCTGATGATGATGGGACAATAGCTAAAACTTTGATGAAGACATGGGCACAGGCGGATTCATTACAATACCCTCTGACTCCAATGGGGCAAGGGTAATGAGTCAAAAAAACTATTAGAAATCGCACGTTTTGGAGAAACCGCTATTTTTTTTTATCGATGACCGTCGTCGAATTACCGTGTACGGGAGGTTTTGTGGTTTCGCACATGCACAAATCGAATTTAATCGCAAGTTCCCGTTTTCTGTGTCTCGCGTCTAAAATCGAAAGCTCGTTACTAGGCCTACATGGCACCGACAAAAACACATTCAGAGTAGGCCACAGAGGTGTAGGGCTTATTCAGGTTTTTCAGGAAGAGAACTCTTATCAGGGGCGGATCCAGGTTCCACCAAAAGGGGGCCCACTTTCATGTCAACGTAGATTCGGGTGGGCGTGGTTGCCCGTTTTATTCAATATTGTGCAAAAAATGTATTTTTTGGTTTCAAAAGGGAGGCCAGGGTCCGTTGGATCCGCGCCTGGAAAATGACTACATTAAAACCATCATCACTATTACTATAACGGCCACCACTAAAATCAACCATCATCAACATCATGATCAACAGCAAAAGTACCAACAACTAATCATAACCATCAAACAAGTTGATTTGCCATCCCCTATGTAAAACTTTAGGATAGCAGGTGGAAAAGGTTTAAATTATTAATTAGGCAAGCACAGCACTGGCCCTCCCTGTCCTGTTGGGCTGCTGTTGGGGAAATTGTGGTTCCACCACTGCATAGACTCTGCTACATAAGGTAGAAGAACAATTAACCTCTTTTTTAGTCTGTTGAAATTTGGTAACCATACAAAATCTCAATGGTGATTAAATCCAGATACAACAAGGCATGCTATGTAGGCCCATAGCCTAAATTCAACTAGTATAAGAAATACCACCGTGCATTAACCATACAAAAGTTAAATCCAAAGTGATGAAAGAAACGTTCAAGCCGGGCACTCACTGCGTCAACGACTGTTGCACGATTAAACCGTCGCTCCTAGTCTTAGTTCAAAACGGTGATTCGGTTTAAATCGTGAAAATACAATCAAAAGGCACCCATTGCGTTCCATAGCAGGTGGATTGCCATACCTTTTTGAACCTCACACCACTAAACTAAAACTTCATCATCCAACTGGTGGCGCATTTCATTAAACACTTAAAATATAATATACAGATAGGGGAAGTCTACTTTCTACCTTGCTCCCTGTATGTGTGGTTGCCAGATACGAAGAGTCTTCTACTCGTCAGCTGATGTTTTTTTTAGTGATTCAACAGGGAAATCACTAGAAAAAACCATTGGCCAATGAGTGGAAGATTGTCTTCGCGTCTGGAACCACACACACAGGGGGTGACAGTTTAGTTGTGCGACAGTCGTACAAACATTGCACAAAGCAGTGAGTGGCCAGCTTTACAATCATTATAAATAGCCATTTAAAATAAATCCATTATCCATAAAGCACAACCAAAATGTCCACAAAAAAATTAAGACATCACTGTGATTGGATAGCCTAAATATTGCAACCATGCGCTGATTGTAAAATGATGTACCACAGTCTAGAACCTTTTAAAAATTTTACCACCCAACATACTGTTATAATAAAATTATGAATTGTAATATTATATTTAAAATAACTGGGACAATAGGGCTATCTTTTATCATGTCTGAAAATATTTGATGTATCATGAACATTTAATATTTATATTGTATAATTTTGAAAAAAAAATAAATTTAAAAACTTGCCATTTTTTATTATGAAATTTAAATGTTCAAAAGGAAAAATAAAGGTGATTTCATTTTGTTTCTACAGGCATTCTGAGAACTTTTTATGAAAAATGTAATACTTTGTTCTCTAAAATAAATAAATACTATTTTCTAAAGGAAGGAGTGGTGCATTTCTGTGCCAGTCCCCTTATAAAGTACAAGGTGTCATAAGAGCAACATAGAGGGCAGCATGAGTGAATTTGGATGAACCAGCCAGCAATTATGTGTTATTATGTGCAATTGTTATGTATTTTAAATTGGTTGACTATGTTGACTGCAGCAAGATCGTCATATTGAACCTTGTACACACTCATAACTTCCCTCTCATTCTCTGGAAATTTAGAGATTGTGTTTACTATGAATTTGCCATCCTTTCCAGTTGTAACACATTAGTTTTTTCCTTCTTTGTTTTGTGATTCGGTTATATTATTATTTTTATTTATATAAGAATCCACATCAGTTATTTCAATCAAGAAAAACAAATATAGACAATTAACTTTTTAATTGTGTTGAAAAAGATAATTCTATTGACCTATTTTTTAATAGTTTTAAATGTTTCTATAATAAGATTATTGAAATTGTATAGAGTTTTATCATTATTTTACCATTTTATTGTTTACATAATTTCCGCTGTTGGTTATGAATGAAAAAAAAAAAATTACACCATAAAATCGTGACATCAAAACATTTACAGGGATGTAATTATGCAGGGCGGAGGTGGGCGGGGCCACTCACCCTAAAAATGTTCCACACACCCTAAAGCTTACTTTAAGGCTTTCCACCCAGCCTAAATTCAACCTGCCACCCACCCTAAGCCTCTGAAAAAGGTAATACTGTTTTTGGTCATCATGACACCAACCATTACATTGTTGCTGGCCCACCCTTGGATTTTTCTAGTTACATCCCTGCATTTGGTAATTATCATCCAAATTAATCTAGATATAATACATTTTGGAAACAGGCGAAAAAGTTTGCAATTTTTAAGAAACCTTACGTCATAGCATTAGCCTTTCCCAGCTTTTTGTGTTGCTGTTCAAACTGCCTCAGTTCTTGCTTACTGACTGTGCTGGCCAATGTAAAATCTTTAATGATACTTCCAAAATTGCAAACAGAAAGTGAAATGAAGACAAATTTAAGAGCAACAAAATCGCTTTTAATAACAGATACAGTATGCAGAGCTCCTAAGCTGGAAGACCAAAAATTTTGGAGCTTTTGTCGGCCAGCATTCATAACTGTATATGGGCATCTAAAAGTTAAATTATATGAACAAATTGCTTTGACTATTACAACTGAAAAGATGTTTACTATTACTGTTATTAAACAAAACCTTCAAAATACCACATTTTTTTTATATTGCTAATTTATCCAAAATCCTGGAGATAATTATAACAAATTCCAATTTCTTGGAGAAAATTGAAATTTCCTGGATGATGATGCAAAATTCCCGGAGACATTTTTCTTGTAATCCCTATGACATCTTCAGTGTTAACTAAAATAACGAAAATAAAAATCTAAGGATTATACAGTATACCTTCTCACTGGACAATTATTCTAAATACATACAAAATTAAATATAAAATGTGCAATGCATCTTGTTGGTTTCATGTGTATGTAATAATTCTGATAAAAAATTTGACCTTTTAATCTACAGTCGACCTTCTCATTTACGAACTTCTCATTTACAAACCTTCTATTTTACAAACACTATTCAGTCAATGACATTAATAATGGCCAATGATGCAATTATCAGATTATTTATCATTGATATTTCTTTGTTTTGCATTTTTTTTTCTAGTTCATTTAAACAACTATTTTTTAACAATCAAGAACACAAAATAAACACAAGACAAGTGTTTTGGAGGCCTCACTTGACAAATTTTCATGAACCTTCTCACTTACGAACTTTCTCATTTACAAACACCTTCCAGCCCAAGGGGGTGTGTAAATGAGAAGGTAGACTGTATATACTTTATGAAATCAAGGTCAACTGTGTTATGGAATCATTGATACACATCATCAATCCCATGTTCGCTGAAATCTATAACTCCCTATTATTATCCATTTCTAAACAAATTATATATTTAATATATATTTTTATATATTTATTATTATTATTATAGAATATTTATGTGACACTCTATAGAAAACACAGGGGTATTGCTATTTGCGCAAACACCACAAACCTCTGAAAAATCACAGAAAACCCAATCATAACAGGTTGAAAGTAATTTTTTGGGTAAAATCCTGCTTTTTTGGGAAAAACATTCCCAAAAAAGCAGAATTTTACCCAAAAAATAGGTTCAGATAACAATAAAATAATTTTTTTTTTTTTGCTTTAGGTACTAATTGGGTGCTATACTAAATTATTCAGTTACTTTGAAACCAGTTTGACGGGGTTTTCTTTGATTTTTCGGAGGTTTGCGAGGTTTTGCAATGGTTTTTCCCAAAAAAGCATGATTTTACCCAAAAAATAGGTTTGGATAACAATGAAAACACCATTCCCAAAAAAGCAGGATTTTACCCAAAAAATAGGTTCAGATAACAATAAAATAATTTTTTTTTTTGCTTTATGTACTATTTAGGTGCTATACTAAATGATTCAATTACTTTCAACCTGTTAAGATTGGGTTTTCTGTGATTTTTCGGAGGTTTGCGGGGTTTGCGCAAAATAGCAATACCCGAGAACACAGCGCCTCACAATAATCTTAATAATATTCTTCATAATGCTGACAATAAAATAAGAAGGCGTTGGAAAATAGGTACTGACACTACATCTCTCAAATGACTAAGGCACACACAGTCATGGATCATTATTGACAGGAATTGTTTTTACATTTTAAAAACTTGAATATCTGGGTTTAATTTGATGTATTTTATATACAGTATACCTTTTTACTCAATTTAGTTTGTGATAATTTATATAATTATTTTTTTTAAATGCTAAGTTCTAATTGTTACATTTTATTTGGAGAACCTTGAGAGAGGGTTCTTCTCTGAGAACCAATACAAAAATAACAGTAATACCTTATTGAACCTTTGGGATAAATACCAAGAAGTTCCTTTGCTAGCTTAGGTGTTTCCCCAAACTAATTTTAGATATAGCAAACAGGATACTGGTAGCAATATATTTCCTTTAAATAGAATTAAAACAACATTAGGAAATGGTTAACACGACAAATACCCTTTCCCATGGGATTACAGACCAAGTTGATGACGTTTTTCTCGACTACAATATAAAGATTGTCCCATACTAAAGGAAATGGTACCATATAAGGAATATAGATATTATTTATAACTTAAGTAGGCCTATCTATACGATATATTTTAAGTGAGTATAATAAATATACTTTAGTAGATATAAATAGTATACACTACAAAAAATTAAAAAGGTATAGTATGCATGTCAGTAAATATATTTTTTTTCATGTATGAAAAAAAGAAACTAAAAAGTATTTCATTTATTGTGAAATAGGCCTAGTTTCTTTAATCAGTGTTAAAATAAGCTGAAATATTGAAGCTTAAACCATGGAAAAAACAAATATAACAAAGCTATTTATTTATTAAATTTCACAACATTTGGACAATAAATACGATAATGAAGGAAAACTCTTTTAAATTGTGTCCTAATTCAAAAGTACTAATCATAATACACACTGTTAAAGATTAAGAAATTTACTGATTCTCAAAGGTTGTGCTTGAAAATCATATTAAATATCACATTAAAAATTACCTATTCGTGTGTGAATTTGAGTGATCCTGACCATTTATGTGAGTTATATTTACCAGTTTTTAAGGACAACCATTTCAAAATCTCTAATTTTCATATTCTTTAACACTGTGTAATTTGAATAGCAGACCCGCTTTTGATGTTGGACTCAACACTTTGCAAGGTGTTTTATATTTATAGACTTGCCCCCAAGTCTGCATGTTATATTTTAAGTGTTTAATGATGCGTGCCTCCAGTAGTGGATTAAGTTCAAACATCAAAAAGATATGATGATCTACCTGCTATGGAAAGCGTGCCTGATGATTGTCTTTATACTAATTAAACTAAATCACCATTTTAACTAGGTGTTTTGCACAGGGGCGGATCCAGGATCCACCGAAAGAGGAGGCGAAATTATTCAGGTCCGGGTTGGCGTGGTTGCCAACTTTTTTCTTAACAAAGAAAAAAAATGTTTGGCTCGGCGCACCTAATATAAGGGGGGCAACTACGTTTTGACAATAAAAGGGGCAGCGTCCTCCACTGTTGCAGCATTACTTCACTGTTGAAATGTTGTGAAATTTTATCTGTTAAGTCACAACTAATTGTTCCTTGGATTTATCCATAGAAAGTTTAATCTCAAAATAGAAATAAAAGCAGTGGAAGAGCACTACTGTACAATTATTATATCCTGGTGGACCAGGACCAATAAATTACATTGTTACTCCAAAGCAACTTGCTTTGACCCCATAAAATAGTTCTTTGATGATGTAAGAGACAACGCATACCTCTCTAGAACCATTATTACCCCTTGGTCACATGATGTCAAATTACAAAAGAATGTTTACTATAAAAGACATCAATTATTTTTTGTAGTCATTGTACAAGTTATATGTTTTTTGGTAAAACTAACCTGACACACTAGCTAGTTTTCCCATAATTAGTCCAGTATGAACAGCTCAGCCACAGAGAAAAGGAAACTTACCCACACTGTGTAGTTGTTTAACTGAATCCCACCTGCCCATGAAAACTGACCAGGTTAATTTTACCAAGCAGGCAAGTCCAATGTAAGTGACCACTGAATAAACACGGACGAAAAATATTTTAAAAAAATGTTATGTTGTGTAAATTTTATTAGTGTAAAAACACAAGATCATCTCAACAAATTAACTGCTTGGAATTATACACTTTACATGAAACCACTCATACAGTAATAGTTGATAGTACAGACAGCAATGAGTAGATAAAAAGCAAGCCAACTCATTAAAGCTTATACAATAAGTAATGTAAACGCATCATTTAGATTAGACTGTTGATGATTCTTAAACAGAGCCAACAAACTTGGTATAGTGTAGTATATTTCTATTGGCCAATTCCTCAAAAACTTTTTAAAAATTACTTCAGTCTATGTTACTAAAAACTTTCTGCCATTTTGGTGAAATTTCATTATTTCTAACATAAAAAAATTCAAACTGCAAAAGTTGATTCCCTCCCCCTCACCCCACCAACCTAGTAACCATTGCAGAAGCACATGCGTGAAACACACACCATCACCACCACCACCACAGCCATCATCATTATCATCATCATCGCAATCATCACCATCATCATCATCATCATCATCATCATCATCATCGTATCATCATCATCATCGTATCATCATCATCATCATATAACATTAAACCTAGTAACTCTTTAAATAATAAAACTAATTCATTGAAAATTGAATCCATTTGAAATTTTAGGGTAAGAGTGGCCGGAAAAGTTTTTTTTATTAAAGCTATATAAAATAATTGAAACACTGCTTAACAGTTTTCCATGTAAACAAAATAAAAGGCATTAGTACACTATACTTAGCCTACACATAATAAAACTGTAAAGATTGAACCTAATTTTTTCAATTTATAAACACGATCATAAGGTTATTTTTTTAAATAAAGGAAATTGAAAAAAAAAAAAAACTTTTTGAGTGATCCAGTAGCCTTCTGATGTGGTGCTGGATTCTGCTTTGGGGTTTTCCCAGTACAATTCTCAAATTATTCTTATGTTTTAACCACACTGACTATTGATTGGATGTTACATATGTGACATAGGGTATGTTCAGACTCAACATTTAAGCAGAGCATAATGTACGCAGCATACGATTTTGTCTTCACTGTCTGAAATGATTCTGTCCTTGTGTAATGCATTGACCAATCACAGTTTGCAATCAGTCTGCACTGTCCAATAAATTACGGATGACTGGTCATAGAAAAACCACTGGCGGCAATTTTAAAATTGCTTATGACTTGTGCTATGCCTTATATCCGAAACCCTTGGTCGTTAGGCTAAAATTTTAATTCAAATTTATGAAACGTGATAGGCTCTTTGGACATTTAGCCTCTGATGATTAGTGTCCCTAAATTATGTATAAACACATACTTCTTATATTATTTTCGGAAACAATTTTGAGCCGCTCCATATTTTCTTTTTTTTTTTTTTCTTCTTTCAATCTTTTATTTTATATAACTTTTTCATTGATATATCATTTTATGATTAATATTTATTTTGTTTACATACATTGCATTGGTCAAATACATTTACATTTATTTACATTAAAATATACATACTCTATGTCTTCTTTATATAATATTTTCAAATTTTCTATACATCTCAAGCCAAAGTTAGACTGGTCTAGGCGACCTCTATAGCCACATTAGACAGTCTCTCTTCATATAGGCATGAGTGGATGTCTTGTTCAAGGCAAGAAATCCTGTTTTCCACACCCAGTACCTTTTGGTTCTTTGTAGCCAATTGGGAAGCGAATTTCAAGCTTAAGCCATGAATCTGTACATAGCCATAGAATGGTGCCTAAACAGCCAAATTTTTGGTGGACAGAATCACCTACTACATGGTCCTATCATGTGGCAAGTACTCGGCTTGAAACTGCAAAGCGAAAAAAAAAAACAGCCTCTGCAAATTTCACATCTTTCTCACTGGGCACTCTTTTGAGTCTTTTTGCCATGTGTGTGGGGGGGGGGGGGATTGTCACGAAACCCTGTGAACCCCCTTGATCCAGCACTGAGTGGTTCCTTTTTATAGGGCAGTGCAGAAGTAATTGCAAAGTACAGTTGAACCTCTATTTTACGTACTGTGTGGGCCCAAAAGGGGTATGTAAAACATGGGGTTTGTAAAATTCAGGTCAGTTCAAATTAACTCACCCTTTCACTCTACAGCATAACTAAACAATGTAAAAGTATGCCATGATAAAATGCTAAAAAAAACCCAAAAAATATATGGTGGATTAAACATACAATGTTCATTGCATGGAATCAAACTTAAAAATCCAAACGTTGATGACATCATTGTTTTAATGAGGCGTATGTAAAATCCAGGGTCCTTAAAATCGTGGTACTTAAACAGAGGTTCTACTGTAATTTTAGGCCTTATTATAAAAAATGATGCATTATTAATTGGCCGTTTATGAGAGAATGGACCTTTAACCAAGATAAAACAAAGAATACTTGAGATTAGTAAGAATATTTAACATTGGGAGGATGTCTAATAAAGGTGCACTATTACCATAGTCCAGACATTTCATTATGTGTTTATAACTGTCAATGGCCATTTGATACCTAACAATACATTTTAAAACAGCCAGCAAACTCATAAAATTGAGTATTGTTAGCACAGAAAATACATTAAGTACCAGGGAATAGGGTTGAACACTTGATATAAGCTAACCTACTTACAGGTTATGACATGGTATAGAATGAACTTGTGTCTACACCTGACATAACAAAATAAACAAGGTACTTGGAAAAAGTAGGATTTGACAAGCTTGGACACTTGTTACTACATGTATTGATGGATAAATAGAAATGTTTCTCTTTAAAATTCATGCAACAAAAATTCCAGAGAGATATATCACTGACTAGCCATTTGAAAGATTTATTTTTATTTTTTACAAATTTGAACTAGAAACAGATTGCAACGACCTAGTTTATATGCACGAAAAAGCCCCTCTGCGTTTACCTTTTACTCGTTGCATAACATTTCTATAACTGGGGGGAAGACTGCTATAAATTCACCCATTGAAATAAGAAAATGTATAAATATTGGCCTTGACCTTTCAAAATGGAATCATTTCCACATATTAAAGGGAAACTTCGAGATTAATTTTTTTTATGGATAAACCTATTGAACAAGTAGTTGTAAATAAACCGACAAAATTTCACAACATTAGGACAATGATATAATGAAGGAAAACACTTTTTACGGTGGGTCTTAAATCAAAAAGTGGGTCTACTACTCATATTAATACACAATGATTAAGAATAGGAAAATTACAGATTTTGAAAGGGCTGTGTAAATTGGAAAACCATAATTAAAATTCACATTAAAAATTACCTGTTGTAGTGTAAATTTGGCTGATCTTTCCATTTATGTGAGTTATATTTGTAAAGTGATTTTGGTTTTCAAGCACAACTCTTTCAAAATCTCAAATTTTCCTATTCTTTAACACTGTGTAATTTGAGTAGTAGACCCACTTTCATTTGGGACTCACTTTGCAACATGTTTTTCGGCATTATATCATTGTCCAAACGTTGTGAAATTTTGTCAGTTAGGTCACAACTACATGTTCTATAGAATTATCCATAGAAATTTTAATCCCGGTGTTACCCTTTAATAACAATTAATTTCTGAAAGTTTCAATACTCTATGATTAATATCAGGCCCATAGCCAGAGGGGTTCCTGGGGGTTCGTACGAACATCCTTTTTCAGCGAACCCCCCTTTGGAAAACGAACCCCCATTCTACCAATATCGAACCCTTTTTCCTATTTTCGCATCTGTAGTCGGTATTACTGATTATTAAATCATCATCCATATCATATATTATAACTACCATAATATGTTATATACACACTAAGAGTGCAGACATGCTACATCGCCCGGCCCACACAGGGCGTTTCCCCTCTTAGGCAAATCCCCTTTAGGAGTACCTGGTTACGGGCCTGATTATTGTGGTCAGGAAAACAGACAAACAAACAAGGACGAAAACATAAGCTCTGCCAATCTTTTTTGGTAGAATCAGAATCAGAATCAATCTTTATTGGCCAAAAAAGGAAATTTGTTTTGTTTAAAAAGGGTTTGGGTAATAATTACTGCATTGTATGGGTGTCACTTCAATACATATGAAATACAGAGACATTTAATTGATTTTAGAAAACATGTAAATATACATAAAAGTCAAAGTTGAAACAAAACTCTTGATATAAAGATAAATGCTCATCTTAGTAACCAAGGTAACGCCCCTCAAAGACGGTGCCTGCCATGGGAGTATGTCCAGGAAGGATATAAATGAAAACATGTTTTAAGACTTGTTTGGAAGGCATTAATGTTATTACCAAGTCGTTTCAAAGGCACCTATTTCAAAAAGGAAAGACCAACTTCCAAAAAACAGTGTGGAAGGGTGGAACCTGTGTGTAATGTAATGTAGTTTGATTTATATAGCGCCTTATACAGTAGTCTCAAGGCACTGTGGACCAGATGTTACACATTCATATGACTTTCTACGCCCCTAAGGGTCACATCATGTCCTGCTGCCTGTTACAGGCGCTCATTCATCTGTCCACATCAGGGGATGTATGGACCAGTACAACGGGGTAACCCCCTACTCGTAAGTGACTTTGTTGAAAGTTTGTGTATGTTAATATTTCAATGGTTAGCTCAATAACTTTCCCTACTTCCTTATAAGCATGGCATATAGTTTAAAAACTATTTTTAAGAACAGGTAATTCTTAATTATATTTGGTAAACTTTCAATTTTAGATTTTTTTTTTCCTTTTGTCGGATTTCACCCACTTTCATTTCATTCGATTTAGCCTTCATAATCACATACAAAACAAGATAATACAAAGCATGTTATTAAGAAGAGAGATTATCCTTACAGTTTCTTATTCCTTGCCCGTTATTGCATTACGAATACTTGTGCATTGTACTTTCTTTCCCTGATTCCATATTAGCATAGTATATAGCTTAGGCCAAATAAAAAAAAAGTAGTTTCTCATCCTAATTTTTTTTTTAGGAGGATGAGGGCAGTTTTTTTTTTTTAATCCAAAAATAAACTTTAAAAGTAGGGAGGACCTTTTTTATTATTTTAATTTTAGTAGTTAAGTTTTGTAGTTTAAAAAATCATGCTACATCAAATGAAAAGGAAACAAATCTATGTTTAAATGTAACTAATATTTATTAAAAAACAAACAAAACATCAATATTTATGGATGGAAAATCAATATTTTTGGCTAGCTCTGCGCGCTTCTTGTACGCCAATAGCTTACTAAAAGTAATGCGGCCCAACTCAATTTAGGCATGTGATACTGAGTGCAACACGTATATTTGGTCATTTTTTTCCCAATTAACCGTGTGATACCATACTGCTTATTTTTACAGAAGATAAGCTAATTATTGAAACTGACGGTCAACTTCGCAGTAGGCTTCTATTGATAATACATTATTCCTATCGGACTGCCGATATTTAAAAAAAATGTAGCTGCCGAAGCAGTTTGTCGTTCTGGAGTGAGATTTCCATGCAGTTTGATTGTCACGACGGTCTTCCTGTAGCTTCCATACAGTAAACAATCCAAATGAAAAAGTAAGCGATCATTTTTTTATTGAAAATTTTGGATGAGGCCTAAAAATAGCATGAGGGCGGGGACGAGAAACTACTTATTTTTTTTACTTGGCCTTAAAACCTTGTTTTATTAACAGGTTATTAGTAAATTATAATATTTGGTAAAATTTTGGTTTTATTTTGTTTTGATTTAAAATGTTTAAAATGTTAATTTCAATGATTTGAAACCTCAGATTTTCAATGAAATCGTTCTGGCCAAATGAACGCTGCATTTTTCAGTCACATTGAAATGACACCTAATGTTGCAACATTATCAATTTTTGATTGACTTAAGTGAAGAATTACTATGAAAATATAATTTATTGGACAATTACCATGAGAAATTGTTATATAAAAGGTTTAAAAGCGAAAGAAATATACTAAATAGAATTGAATGTTAAATATATGAGAATCTTTCAAATAAAACACAATACGACAAGAATAATGAAGCGAAACAGAAACTAGTAAAACACTAATTGAAAAGAAAACACAATGAGAATTATATAATATGGTATGTAGTTTATTTAATTCACATTCTCATTTTTAATGACAATGAAAACGATGACTAATACAACCCACCCTTCCAACCACAAAAATCACTGTGGCATGCAATTTTTATTCAAAAACTAAGCCAAATATGTACATACACAGTAACACAATTGTAATCTTTAGCAAAAATAAAATAACATTTTGTTGTATTTGTATAACTGTTATACAGTAAAACAAACTAGGCTTATATAGGTGGGTGGGTTTATAAATAAACTCCTCAATTTGCATAAAAAAATTTGATGGACAGGAGACAACATGTCGCTAGGAATTCCGTCGTAAACAATCAAAGTCGACAGTGTTTCTCCAGGTACTAAACCGCAAAAACTATAGCATAGAAAGTCATCCAACTATGCCATGGACTTCAGAATGTATTATTTTTTCATATTATTCACAGATTAAATTATTATTTAGGGACATACAAAATTGGTATATTTTATGACTCAACAAGGTCAAGCATATGTTGGCCCAGTGCATTGTAGTCAACATTTTAATATAGCAATTTCTATGCATTTTTTATTACTGTAGTTTACTTAAATTGTAGACTGTATAATGATTTTCATTATGTAATTCTAAGAGTTTAGTAAGACCGGCATTGCTCTGTCCATTCCTTGATATAAAACTATTTTTATTTACTTTGCTAACAATTACAGAGAAAATTATTTCAAGATGTTACTTTTATTTTATTTTACTGAACCTTGTAGTTAGAATTTGTTCATTTTTCATATTGTAATATTTTTAAGAATTTTTAAACTGAACCACTTAGAAAAACGGTGCTTTAGCACTGAAAGTGATATTCAGTATAACCATACAATAAATAGTTAAAAAAAAGTTAAGAAAGTGTTTAACTACATTCACATGCCAAGAAAATGCAATCAAATTACAGTATTAAAGTGGTTTAAGGGGAGTTCCCTGTACACAGGAGACCGCAAACAAACCTGGAGAACTAAGCCTATTGTTAATATTATGCCAAATATTTATTGCAAAAATATTTGATTTAAGACTACAATTTGTTGTAATTCTCCACAGGAAATAGGGACCATGTCAAAATTATTCTACTGCAGTTATTGCAGTAATCTATTGTTATCAAGTCTATTGCAGCTACTGCAGTAATCCAGTGTTATTATGCTTTCTTTGAAGACTGCATTGATATACAACAGGGTGAGGTTAACTTTCAAACTTTCATATCAGAGTGAAAAAATGTAAACAGGAGATTTAAGGGGGAGGGGAGGGGGATGAGGCGGACCGGCCACTTTAAACTGAACCACTTAAAAAAACGGTGCTTTAGCACTAAAAGTGATATTCAGTATAAACAGTTAAAAAAATTAAGAAAGTGTTTTTGAACTACATCCACATATGCAAAGAAAATATATTCAAAATATTTAAGTGGTTTAAGGGGAGTTCCCCGTACACAGAGTGCAAACAAACCTGGAGAACTAAGCCTATTGTTAATATTATGCCAGATATTTATTGCAAAAATATTTGATTTAAGACTACAATTTGTTGTAATTCTCCACAGGAAATAGGGACCATGTCAAAA
>JAOTQE010133208.1:0-12017 GCA_025631205.1 Nesometra sesokonis
TTTTATTTCCAAATCTTGTGTAATTTAAACAGTTAAATTTAAATACATAAAAATCAAGAATAGGTGCGCCTGCCTAACACCTTTTTAGAGCTGTTTGTGACGAATTTTGCCAAAACGATAAGGCTAATAATAAAACAAAATCGGCAATAGAACGTCATCGTTATTTTGGTTGGCCTTGGAGCCCCATCGGTAAAAACAAAAATGGCCTCAGTGCCTTCCAAGTTGGCCTTGTTACCCCTCAAATTGACACCAAACCAGAGGCCATTTGGCCTTGCCCCTAAAAACCCCAAATTCGAGGCCTGTAATAGTTAACAGTTTTTAGATATTGTGGAATCGTACACCTCAGATTAAAGCATTATTTACTTGGTGGTACCATCTATTAATGATAGGTTATGATAAATTTCAATAGTCCGCCCGAGACTGTTCCATCACATTGTTTTCATTTTTTTTACCAATGATTCAAATTAAATAGGTTGTTAAATTAAAGGGATATTGTTACAAAACATTTTTTTCCTGTTTTTAGATAATGTTGAATCATACATTCTGGCTTAGATTATTTATTGATTTCATAGAGTATCATCTATTAATGATATGGTATAATGATAAATTCAGCAAGTATGCCTAGACTATTCCCAAAACCAAACTTCCTGCTCTGCATTTTGTTTGGTTTCCCGATATCTTTTACTTTATAAAATCGTCTGGTTTAGCATGACATTCTGTTTTCTGGAATGTCTTCATTGGTGAGTGACTGTATCAAGTTGTGGTTTAAATAGAGGCAATATAATTCAAAATGAACTGTTATTATTATAGATAAATTAAAGGGATATAATTGTTTCTTTTATGTTCTACGTTTTTAAGTAATTTGTTAAATCATAATTTCAGCTCAGTAATATTTAATAATCCAGTATTTGTATAAATTTGGTACGCTTTCATCTAATAGTGTTATTAATATATTACTATATCAGTATTTGCGGTATTTAGACTCAACCGTACCCAAATTTAGCGTTGATTTCATGTATTTTATTTGTGTTCTACGATCCAACTTCATTTCTAGCCAAATAATCATAAAGCAAAAACACCATGGAGACAGAGGTTGTCGTGGTCATGATCTTGTTTGTGACTCGTTCATGTATAACTAATATATGCGTATGAAGAACTAACAATGGTAGCACTGTGCCTGATAACACATGTTTACAGCCAGCCATGTAAACTGTTATGGGAACCATTTTATCAGCTTAAAACTTTTCAGTGTTAACAATAACAAAGAAACGTTATGTTGCTGGTTTGCCCGTGAATTACCAAAGAGATCAAGGATAAAGGTAATACACAAGCTAGACATTAAACTCAAGTTGAAAATTTGGAAAAGTATCTGCGATTATTTTAAAAACTGTTTTTAACAATTTATTTTGCGTTTCATAGCATAATAACCGAAGACACAGATTTAAACAAGTTAATTTATTCAAATTGTAAATTGATTTTTTATAATTGTGATTATTTAATGAAGACATGTAAAACCGCATTATTATCACTATCACTGAATAATTCATTTCTTAAAAAAACACTATGTACACTATGGAATTTAAACTGAAAATATTGTTAATACAGTTAACTTAACCAAAATGGCCCACTCTTCGGATTGTCCAGTTCAGGGGATGGATTTTTTTGTTAACTCTTTTGTTTGAAATTTAGAAATAATCACCTGATTAGGTAATTAAATATCATTTTTGTTCCACACCTCTTGGCAGATATGAACAAGAGGGACCAGTGATAAAAAGCAGTCAGTTGCGGAAGCATATAGTACGAAGGCAAGGGAATTACTTAAGAAAAAACTACCAAGCAATATCTGAAAAATCTGATTAAATAGCAAGAAATAAACAGAGCATGCGCTAAAAAACGAATGTGCATGCTCAGTTAATTAATGACGTCAGATGACACATTGTGACCAATCAACGTACATTAACTTAAAAATAACCTCGGTGGCTGATTTGCGTTTACAAGACATCTGTTAACTGAGAGTGCCCCATTGTCATATAGTTAAGTCTAACTGGCAAAGTTGAATAAGCCATTCTTGCTGGTATGCATCTTGAGTTTGTGTTCAAGTGCTGGATCTGACAAATTCATAAACTATTTTCTTTCACAAATTCTATTGTTGAGGATGCCTTTTAATGCTGATGTTGGATTTCAACCTTGTCTGAATATTTTTTTTCGGGTATTGGACTCATGGTGCGGTTGAGTATGTTAAACTATGGCAATGTGGTTTCCAAAGTAAATCCGGATCTTTTCATGTACTGTAGATCCCTTTATTTTCACGGCCCTAAAAGTTTGCGATTTTACGATTTTTAACATTTTGCAACTTTTATTTTCGCGATGGGACGTTTTCAAAACACTAAATTTTGGCGATTTTTACCTGTTATTACATTGGATATAAATCAGTTATTTGTTCGGAAACTATTTTTTTAGTTGAGAACCATAATGTTAGTTTTAAAACTAGAGTGCTTGTCCGTGATAAACAGTGTTTAATAGGCCCCCGATTCACCTACCTCAAATATTGCGAGGTATCAGTATCAGGCTATCATAGCGACGGATCGCGAGTCGACTCTGGTTCATAGGCCTAGGGTAGAGGCTAGGCCTAAAAAAACTAAGCCGTTTTCAGTTGACAATTTCCACGATTCTATTCACCCATTGCCACGTACATTTACTGCCCTCCATTAGGCTACGATTGGTTATTGACCAATGATGGGAAATGCCCTTTCGAAAAAATTTGATTTCGGTATTATTATCGTCGGTAATTTATCTTGCAAATTATTTTTTCAATGAACATGTGTTTACTGTGAGAAGCATTCAACCTCGAAGTGTATAGCGCCACCTAGGCTAGGTTACAATAAAATGGCAGCCTCCGGTAATTTAAGTTACAGTAGTGGAAAATGTTTCGAACTTTGCCTTAAAACTACTATTTTTAACCAACTAATAGGGTGATTTTGAAACTCAAATTATTACAATAGCTACATTTACAACATACTATCTTGGAATAGTGCCAAAATTATTATTTTCACAAAATAAAATCATTTTTAGACGATCTTCTCAGCTTGACTAGGCCTAGCCCCAGGCTAGGCCTGTATCGGCCTACGTGCGCGACCTCGACCTACACATGGTAAGTTCCTTGAGATTTTCGCGGCCTTTAATTTTCGCGATCATCAAATAATTGCGAAATTCGCGAAAATTAAGGGCGCACGAACATAAAGGGATCTACAGTATCCACTTGCACTAACTAAAATAAGACCAAGTTGCGCAACTTTTATATTTTTTGTTAAAAATTATGTGTGAGTGGTTTTTACCACATGTTAATAGTGAGGACACCAAGATAATGAATTTAAATCATTTTGTTTCCCAAACCCTTGACTCTGGGATTTTATGTCTGATGCTCTAGCGACTAAACTAACTGGTTTATTACAAATGCTTTGACAAATAGAATACATTAACTTCAGGAAGTATAACATTTTTAATGAATGAATGTGGAAATAACATGAAAAAATAGTTGGAATAGACGTTAAGGAGGAGTCCATTTTTTTTGTACACGTTGACGCTACCAAGACAACCTATATAAAATATTCTATGAGAGTGCCTGTTCCAGGCATAGGGAGTTGCCAATTTAAAGCTTTGCTCAACTCATGGTGAGGCTGTTTTGGTCTCGCCAACTAATTAAGCATCTCAAAGTGGTTTGATGAAAAATACATTAATTTTAGAACAACTCATCTCTCAGGCTGATAACAATGTATTTATTTTCTCTTTCCTCTTAAATTTCTGAAGTATGTCTTCACCCCTTGATATTATATCATTGTCACTATAATATGGCAAACAGAACGTTGTGCATTACAATAGTGGTGGAGAGGGGGCTTAACAAGCAAATGTCCCCTCTCTCAAATTGACCCGAAAATTTATTTTTTTTAAAGTTTTAATGAGAATGGACTAAAAAAAGTAGATACACATTGGCTGTATATAAGAACTCCCAGAGGCAAAAACAGACCTGTTATTTTCAAGCAGGTTTTTTTTATGTCAAACAAATTTAGAAATCACAATCCTCACTCCATCCTCTGGTAACTACCTGAATGAAAAATGTATAAATCTAATTATTTACATCTGCAACATAAATTCAAATATTAGCTTGAATTAGTACTGAAATTTAAATTATACATTTTGCGATGTGGTATTGTATACCTCCATACTGTAGATCCTAATAAAACACAATTGATCTTTGCTCTTCTCTGTTAGTGTTTATAATAGGGCGAGTTTTTGTACCTTGCTTTCATGAACCATCATATGCTGACAATTTGAATTTGAAATAAAAAATAAAAATGTTGTTTTTCGGTCCATGTTGTGAATGCTCTGACAGGAATTATTCAAATAATTTTGTTGCAAGTGCAAATATTGTGTTGATAATTATTATATTTGTTTTAAAAAATAATCCTTTTCGAAGAATAAATCTTGATTTTATCCTTTTCTTTATACAATGTGCTAAATAAATACAAATTTCCCCATTTCCTTATTGCTGATTATGTAAAAGAAGTGTATGAAAGTTTACATAGTTTTACCTAGTGGTTCCTAAGTGTTATTAGTCAACCAAAATTCTGGTGGACAAAAAAATCTGTAAATCTTCAATTTCTCTAAAACATAAAAACCGATATAAAATGCATGATTTGCGTTTGCTGAAATTATAATATCGTGTTCTGGATGTTTTATTGAATATAAATGATGGTACACGGATGGTGCACACCATATGTTTTCAACGTGAACAGTTAGCAAAACAAGAAAGCCGTTCCGAGTAAAAAAATACGGTTAACCCGGTTTATGGTGGATTAACTTGAGTACAATAGTATCCCTGGAAGGTCACTACTTGACCTCGGAATATTTATTGATGACTGACCCTTTATATACCCAGTGGTAATGTGTAGATTGAGGTTATGATGCCACTCTATGATGGCACCCACATTCCAAAAGGTTTGATTTGTCAGGCTCTAGTCTTCATTTCAAGTTTAAATTGAATGAAAAGACAAGCAAATACTTAGAAAATAATGGTGTATATAGTTTGGCTGAGCAATTTATGTTGTATGTAAGAATATTAAAGATAGCCATTTATAATTAATACTGAATATGTTGTGTTAAAAATTAACAAATAGTTAATTTGTCTAATATGCCTGGACAAAATAAATTAATACAACAGTGAATTGAAATGTTGTACTTGAGTATTATCTGAAACTACTAGTAGTCTCAGGTATATTAATATAGGCGCGCTTTGATTAAAAAAAACACCTTTTTTTTGTTATGCATGGACAGTACAATATAGTGAGTGTAAATGTTGCACAGAAGAAATAATAATAATAGTAACGATAATTAATAATATTAATAATAATAATAATAATAATAATAATAATAATAGTAATAATAATGACATATTAAGAATACACAATTATTAAATACTATATTTTATTTTCTAATACGCACAATATAATGTTAGTGGAAAATGTAGCACGAAAACAAATATTAAGATAGTCATTAATTTTTTTATAATGAATACTCTACGTTTTAAAAAATTAATTGTTTAATGTACTCTATATAACTATATTGAGTGGAACTGTTGTATGGGTCAAATAATAATATTAAAATAGACATTTTGTTAAATAGTGAATACGCTTTGCTTAACACACAAAAAAAACCAAATATTTTATTTGTTTATTATGCACAGACAATAATATACAATGAGTCAAAATGTTGCACGGGTGAATTAATAATAAAATTGTCATTTATAATAGTGAATAAACTTTGTTGAAAACAAAATATTATCAAATATTTTTATTTGTTTAATATGCACAGACTATATATACAGTTAGTGGAGACGTCACATGGGAGAAATATTAATATTATTGTAGGCATTTGTTATATAAATTTATTTAAACAAAATAGATTATAATTAATTATTTTTTATTCACAAATGCTATATTATATAGACAGTAGAAACCAAAAATTAGAATAACATTCTATGCTTACTTTAACCATTCGCCAAGCTGACAATGGCTCTCATTTTGCTACAATAAAAATGACCTCTTTTGCCAAATTGGCTAAATGAAAATCTCAAAATCTGTCAATTTTGCAGTGATTTTTATCGGTTTAAAAAAAAAATGTATAATTTGGCTAAAAAATGTCGGCGTTAGCAAAGACATTCTACTCCATCAAAATCCAAACTGCTGTTGGACCATGAATTTTTCAGGATTGCCTTAATTTGATTTAGAGGTTGTCCATTTTCATTGTTTTTTTTTTATAATCTTGTCCAGTTTATTGTGAAGTTTGGTTTGTTGGATGGTCGGTTTCGGGTGATTTACATTAAATAATTATTTATTATTAACAAAACGCTGGACAGTGGATATTTACAAAAACTGAAAAAAACAGATTTGAAAATAATGTGAAATTCCACTTCCCTTTTTTGTCAATGATTTTTTAGCATTTTTGTATTGTAGAAAATTGTATAGGATGTTTACTTATGCCTTCTTATTTAGTTGATGTTTATTAGTTTATTAGCATTTTCGAGTTGCGGAAAATTGTACACGATGTTGTTGACTCGCAACTAGACATTATTATCACAGGTTTTCATAAGGTTATACTTCATTGGCTACCCTATTCAGACACTCCTATCAATAATAATTTACGTTATTCTAAAGCGTTTAGCTTTTCAATTCGTATGGTACATAGTAGAAAGTAAGAGTATAGTATATTGAGTTAGCTATTTTTGGTGATCTGAGCACCCATCAAAAAGGAAAACTGATCACTAAAATCATAAGCTAAGGTCTTAAGGGACGGTCTCCAAAATTCACTCATACAAATTTCACCATTATTGATTCGCATCAATATTTTAGTGGGATTCTTTCGGTATTGCGCATTATTTTGCGATTGCAGAAGTGTGAATTCTTTTAAAATTTTAATAAATAATTTCAACAAGGTTTTATATAATTTTCAATTTATTTTTTGTTTTTATTGAATTGAACTATTATCAAACAATCTTGTAAAAATTAATCTTGTTTTTTTTTAAATATTTTCTAGTTTACATTTGTTAATTAAAATTCTAATTAACAAATAAGAATTCCAGTATAAAGGTCATAAATAAATCGGTAAAATATAATACAATAAGCAAATTAAAAAATTAATAATTCATAATAGTAACGTGTCAAACTATAATCTACCGTTTTTCCGTGGATCTTTAGGTACAACAATTGTTTATAACAGGTCTACAAATGACAAATATCTTACCAAATAAAATGCTATAATATACATGATTATTTTCAGAATATTTGAAAGTATAGTAACATCAACTATTCGCAAAATATAATCTATATAATAAAGGGTAATTTAATTTTATTAACTACATTTTCAGCATTCTAACATAATTTTATATCAAATTTTTAACAAGATTACTATTTTTTAGCATTAAAAAATAAACAATTTTGGTTCATTAATATTATTAACACAAAATGTTTAATCCTCGTTTTCCTTAAAATATATCATTTAAATTTTTTCAGATAACATAATTATAATTAGTAAGTATTATATCTTTCTATTTATAAATTTGTTATTTGTTTAATTTGTTATTTGTTTAATTTGTTATAGGACATTATCTCTATTATTTGAAAGTATGTATGTATTAGAGTAGACCAAGCGCCTTTTACTAACAATAGGGCGTCTATACAACCGTAGCATCCAGTGCAAAGAGATTCAGCTAATCTTTGAATAAATTATCTATGCTTTTGCGAGTGCTCTTTTCTCGATCTAGGGATCACCTAAAACCCAGCCTTTTTCAGCATTCACGCACTTCCATTTCAACAGTTAAAGAATCCTTATTTTAATTTTTGTATTATGGATACGGATAAAAGCGAATTTATAACATTAAATTAAGTATATGATGTACGACTTATCAGATTGAATTTCATAAAAAATTCTTTAAATTACCGCGCATTACTTACAAATCAATATTTTAAGAAGTTTCCGAATTACTATATAAATGATATTTTATCTTTTAACGTGCATTTGTGGAGTACGTTGTTTACACTGCTTTTTAAAATTATTGTATTTATTGATACTGAAATTACGGTATAATATGTTCTATGGACGTCTTTATTGTCAAATAGACTTGCATTATAAGAAATACTATTTTTACTCTGAAGTATAGTTCATATTTTCCAATGCTTTACGGTTCCTACGGACCGGAGCGCTGCTACATTTAGCTCCCCTCGTCCCAAAGTGGTACACTCTATTCACTCAGTTATGAGAACCCACCAAACTGTCTGTAATTTGATATGCATGACTGAACTGCTTATGCGCCAGTGCATTCTTAGCTGTGATTGGTTGTTGTTCAATAGATTCATTGTGTGGTGTGTTCACGGGGCGTGTTGTTGACTTGATAAAGGTTATTGCAGAGCCAAACCAGACGTTACACACAACAAGTCCTACCACATTTCCTCCTATTGAAGCAGCATTTGGCCATTTTGGAGCCTCTTTTCATCTCGCCATTTAAACTTCGTAGCAGTTTTTAAGCTTGAAACCGATGTTGTCGTAAGGTAATAATTTGTATGTACTGTGTCATTTCCCATGCTTGCGTAATAATTAATATCATGTAACTGATGTTTGCGTTTTTAAATAACAGTGTCGTTTCTTGTATTTTTTCGCATTATTACATAAGAATCCCATCTGAAATTAGGTTGCGAAATATGTACAGGTTTATCATAGAGATGAAGTACCATTTATTTTATCGTGCCTTCTATTTTTAACCCTGTATACACTGTGTTTATAATATTTACCTTTAAATAAATGATTCGCACAATTTTTATCATTAAAAAATATAGAATTTTTGTAGATTCATATTTATGTTATCTACAGATGAATCCTTCGTAAGCGGGTGTAAAAGTGATATGCTTAAAATCTGAATACAATTCTAGTAGTAGGACTACACGGTTTGCATCACATCTGATAGACCTAATTAAGCATGGATACGACAAAATTGTACAACTCTAAGGCTTTATTTTTTCAATAGCCGTGTAATTAGTAATGCGCTTGTTATTTATCCAAGAGAGATAATGAATGATTTGCCTTAGTATGTTGATGAAAAATATTAACGATGATGCCTAACGTTTGTTCAAAACAGGAACTAAAAATTGTTAACATTTTCAAGTAGGTTAAAATGTTGGGATGAAATTTTGGTGTGCTGCCCAGTTTGAAGCATATGGTAGTTAACTACATTAAGCTTGTGTATGAAAGTTTACTTTGCCGTTTCATGTTTGTTACAACTCAAGGTTGTTTCAAGGTGTTGCTGGTCACAGAGTTAAGGTTCATTCTGTTTGTTCTGCATTCATAAATATTACTAGGGTATATCGTCGTAGTAGTACAATGTTGATGTGTAACCTCTGTTTTCTTTGCGTATCAGGTTTTCAATTAACAGTATAAAAAATTAGTTAATCTGGGTACATGATGTTTTGCTGGATTTTGAACCGGGATTTGGACATTGGGGTGTTATGTATTCAGAATTATTAACGAATACGTCAATAGTATCAAGTTTAATAACGCATACTACATGTTGACCATCATTCAGCATTTTCATAAAAATTATATTTGTTATAAAAAAGTTGTATGACTTCATACATTAATTGATTTATGAATATTTTTCCCTAAAAACATTTTGTAATTGGTTCAACTCTTGATACGGCCAGATTAAAATTATACTTGATGTTAATTGTCAGCTCATGAATAAATTTCAGAAGAGGAAGGGCGGTTTTTATTTTTTTTTTTTATTATTCCAGTATATTTTTATATGGTCATTGCCATAGGTTTGTATCATTTTTAACCTTTGGATCAAAACCGACTATGTTTTGACCATAATCTTTTTATGATTTCCAAACAAAATAACATTAATAAATACTTAATGATACAAATTTAAATATGGATTTCATCAACAAACAAGGTAACTCAGAACCTAAGCTTACAAAACATACATTTACCTCAAATCTTCTTTAAAAAAAATAGAGGCGACCAGAAATTCACGTTTAACAGGCATATTTTTATTGGGTTTACCATAGACCATTAACCTAATAAGTGTTTCTTTTAAATCATATTTCATGTACTATCTTACTTTAATTTGTGTTAAGTATGAAAATTATACGGTAATCCTGGATAACACAATCAAAGGCACAAGTAAACAACTCCGATTAAGCCATATTAAACCGATTCTGTAAACAATTTAAAAATTATTCTTATTTGAACACTGTCAAACAGAATGGTGTAATAATTGATTCCACAGATAGATACTGTATTTGATGTTGTATTCATTTAAAAATATGACAGCTGTTTAAAAAATAATTGATTTAAAGCTATAATCTTAAAAATAAACTTAAATGGTACGCCCACAAAGATTTTTTAGAATGGGCGTAGTATCGTGCCTCCGTGGGTTATGGGAATATTTGAACGTGCTTAGGACATTTGGTTGTTTTTATATAATGGGCCTACCCGTACCGGTAAGTATGTCATCGGGATAAAAAATCATGATACTGTTTATTTTATATGATAGTTTGACTCAATAAGTTTTTTAAAAGTTAGCATTAGTTGTATTTTGATGGTGTAAATAATTTTTGTTTTACCTAGTTTGTGACACTTTGAGTTGTATGGTTGGAGAATGCAAGCAATTTGAACATGTAACAAGAGATTTCATAGAAGCAGAATTCTCAGGAAGAGATTATATTCAAGGGACCTCGTTTGAAAAAATTCTTCCAAAAAAGATTTCTAGTTTTACAGATGGGAATGATGAGGGACCATCTTAAAAAAGTTTGGGCTTCGCATTTCTTAATCCTCAATTGTTTACCGACATATCGTCTGTTTTCAGTGTAGCGCTAAAACTGTGCTGTAAATATGTTTTCACGCAATTGGTTATCAAAATCACTCAATGAAAGAAAACTGTTGCATCTCTTAACAATTATATTTTAACATTTTCAAGAATGTTTGGCAACGAGAATTGTTAATAGTTAATTTATCATTGCAAAATAGTGCTAAATGCTAAAATCGCCTTTTTATAACATACTATGTTTTACACTTAAACAAAACAAAACTAAACCATATGTATTTCTGTAAAGCACTTTTGCGCTTTTTGATGTTTTAAAAAAATACTGAAAAATAGTAAGAGTACAAGCAGGTAGTAAAGTTGGGTGTATGTGATCAGGATGAAACTATGGACCGGTTTCTAGTGGAGAGAGAAAATTTATTACAAAAATTGTTTTTTTTTCGAAAAATCATTTATATTCTGCCAGTAGAAACCAGACCAGTTACAAAATACCAATTAAAATTACACTGTGAATCGAGGGCTAGAACAGCAAATAACAGATTGTCTCTGCGTTTTTTAGTAGCAACACGAAAATACCGATTGTCAGTGAGACCTGTCAAATCGCCAAGGCACAACAAAACTAGAGAATAGACCCCACAAGTCAAGTGAGAATAATCGCATGTAAATTGTTGTCATGTCATTAACAAGGGAAATTATATTATTATCACGTGGAAGAAAAAAAATAACACCTGAAAATTATCTTTCCATAGGCCTACTATAACTGTTCATTATGTCATCCAATTCGTTCCACCCATAAAAATTATGCCCATGTTACCACGCATTCTGCCACTGGGCCTGGAATCGTTCATTCTTCTGTGCCTCAGCTGGCCTAAGAGTGACTGAATTCTTGTTGTCACGTTGAAATAGCTATGAAAATAAATTGCTGGCTTCTTGTAGATAATATAACAAATAAGAACAAATAACATTGCTAACATATGCCATTCACGAGAAATAGGAGTGGTGCTGTAGCTTGGTGGTTAGCATGCTTGCCTTCCAATCCCGAGGTCCTGGGTTTAAACCTGGCTGAACGCTAAGTTGGTTCCCACGACATAACAACGCCACTCCCTAAGCCTCATAATGAGACTTGGTTTAGAAAGCATGGCGTAGATCT
>JAOTQE010133219.1:0-12016 GCA_025631205.1 Nesometra sesokonis
CATATATTGACCTCTGCAACAAACGACGCAATAAGAGACGTTAGCATCGTCAGCAATGACGGAAGCAGCCTACTACTGCCACCTACAGTACGGTTGGAGAAATGCATACTCTTACATTGTCCATGGAGCTATAAGCATTGTCTTATATGATAGCTAACAAAGAGATGTAAACACTAGAATTGCGCCCTCTATTTTTGGAGATGAATAGTTAGCTTTTCAGATACCAGAGTGATTAAAATGTTATAGAGCCCTCTATTCTGGTCTTACACACACAAATAATAAAAAAAAACATGTATTGGCACTGGATCTGTTAAATTAACTTTATTTTAATATATTTTAATAAATAATAATGTTATTAGACTAGAGTTGAGAAGAAAATAGTAGAGTCAATCTTTTTATTTTATATTTATGTTTATTTTATGCTTTCACTCTTTGAAATTCATTACCTAAAAATGTGGCAAGGCATGGCAAAACCACTAAGTTGTCGCAAAGTAAGTTACTGAGAAATAAGCCAATAAACAACAGAAAATTTAAGCAAATAAAAAGGAAATTTGTATATATTTTGTCTAATAATTAAGTTATACATGCCCGATTTTGATAATTGACCCCTCATTTGTAAGCTTGTGAAAAGATGTATTATGATTTTAACAATACCTCAATTTTCAATTTGTCCTACAACTGGGTGGTTATGCCTTGTCATGCCTCAAATATTACTGAATCTCTATTTTTATTCTGAAGACTAATTTTAAAATGCATTTATTAACAACTTAACTTGCAAAGTGCCTTTGATTTTTGTGAGTTAGGCACTATATAAATAACAGAATATTATTTACTAATGATAATTATTTTTTTCTTTTTCAGATGGCAGATTTAGCTGTTTTGGAAGAAGTTTTGCGAATGGTGTTAGAGATAATTAATTCCTGTTTAACAAATACCATACATCATAATCCGAACTTAGTATACACACTTCTCTATAAGAAGCATTTGTTCATTAGCTTTAAAACTAATTCGAAATTCCAAGATATCATACAAAATATTGACACGGTGAGTTATATAAAGAGAAAAATGTATTTTCTGAAAAGTAAACTTCACACAATTGATTGTATATTTTACTATAGTTTAGGGATTTAATTTTAAATGTTAATATTTCATTGTTTGGCTAAATACATACAATTATTCATAAATGTGAAGTGTAATCACAAAGTGAGTCATGTTGTACCAAAAATCAAAATTGAGTTATTGTTATATTCTGATGTAATATTCTGAAGATATTATAGGCTTCAATTTGGTTTTGGAATTAGGTTCATAGGTTGAATATAACCAGAGAAAAATCAATGTGAAATGTACATGTATGAAAACCATAGATTTATTATTAACAGCTAGATAGTGAACTTCCACAGAAAACATAGCCTCAAAGTGCAGTTCCATGTAGGCGCCTACTATTCCGGAATCAATCCAATCAAATCGTGTTACGTTCTAACACTGTTGCTGTCGAAATTGCGCCCCCAATTTTTTTATAAAGTTTCAATTTATCACAAAATGGAAGTAAATTTAATTAAAATATAAAGACATTGAGCAAATACATGCAACATATGTAAATTATTTGGATGATATTTTAAAATACAATAATTATAAAACAGTTAATATTATTTAACTTCCATGTTTGTAACGAAAGCTGACGACTGTCAAATAGTAGGCTCCTACATGGGACTGCAATTCTAGAGTGTTAAGTTCCCCATCTAGCCGTAAATAATAATTCTATGATGAAAACCCACTTTGGAGAAAATCGACTTTAAAGATAAAGAACTTTTGATTTCCTGTATGTTTGTCCATTGATTTCCTAAAATAGCCTTTACAAAATAAACTAGATATAATAAAATTATCTTCAAAAATGTTCAAGCAAAACTTAGAAATTATTCAAAAATTTAACTATAGGGAATTAATAAAAACTGCATGACTATTAAAGAAACTAAAATAGTATTACAATCAATTACAATCATATCAATAATATTTGTTTTTACTCTCTTCCATAAGAATACAAATGGTAAAAAGTAAATGCAAATGGGCAAGTAAACATAGATTAGTTGATTGTTTCTTTTTTTATGGAAAAATGTAATGTAGTTCGATTTATATAGCGCCTTATACCATAGAGCCTCAAGGCGGTGTGGACCAGATGTTACACATTCATATGACTTTCTATGCAGGCTCTCATTCATCTGTCCACTGCAGGGGATGTATGGACCAGTACACCGGGGTAACCCCCTACTCGTCTCGAAAGATGTACTGGGTTCTTTATAGTGCACACAAGCCGTATGTATACACTGGGCCTACGGTTTATAGTACTTATCCGAGAAGACTTGTTCCACCACCAGAACCATGGTGCGAGCGGGTCTCGAACCCATGCTGTTGTTATTGCTATGGTTCACGGTTCCCTGCCTTAACCGCTCGACCATACAACTCGTACAAAAACTTAATCACTATGAAAGAGGGCATAGTCCAATATAATGAAAATGTGTTTTTGTATTCCTAAAATACAGCCAAGAAAAACACAGCATTAAAAAAGCATTATATACAATCTCTGAGGGCACTCTGCACATAATTACACTAATCATTGGGATGATGTCTTTTTGCTGCATGATATGTAAGTAAATTGAGATTCAAACCTCCCAGGTACCCACTACTAACCACTCCTTTGTGGGGAGAAGTAACTGCAGATAAAGTGCCTTGCTCAAAGACACAAAGAAGTGGCAAGCCTAGGACTCGAACTCCCAACCTCTCAATTGGAAACCCACATTCTTACCGCTAAATGAATATATAAATATGTCAATAAATCAATAGTAGTTTTGTTTGTTTTATAGGTGTTATCATATTTCTCAGCTCGTTTAGACCAGCAATCAGATGGTAAGAACATGTCAGTCGATGAGGTATTGGATATAATCAGGCAAGGAATGATGCTGTGGAATAAAGAAAGTTTGAGAGTAAGCTGTAGTCAGCTGTATAAACCTCCACAAACAAGATTAAAAATATATTTTATCAAACATCTATACAGGACATAAACATCAAAATATCACATAATATTGTACATTAAATCATTAATAAGATTATCACTGGATCCATAAGGGAATTATTTTCAGTTCAATATTATATTTTCTGGTCCTAATCTATAGAATAATTTACCTAATTCAATTGTTAACTCTGAATCCCAAAAATACTTTCTTCGAAACTAAAAAAGTATGTTGTCACAACTTATTAATGTTATTTTACTAATATCGATAGTTTTGTTATACAGAATCGGTCTGAATTTGATCCGTTGTCTGCTTTTTTTCTGTTTGTTTGTTTATTTTTTAATGTGTATGTGAACTTCTCGGTTGTCGTTTTGTACTTTGTATTATATGTTTTTAGCGCCGTACATGTCCTGTGTCGTGAGTGATTGCTGTACAGTGTTGTAATTTGTCCTGTATTTGTATTGTCTTTGGTTTAGGCTCTGGCCCATCACAAGGTTTCTATAATCTTCTTGGGCACTTTTTGCCTTCTTCTTTACAATAATGTTTTACTGTTATTATCATAATATATTATCTTTCATTCATTTTTTCATTTTGTAATACAATGAAAATAAGAAGTAAATAAATATGAATTGAAAAACATTAGATATACAGCTACAGTATACGATTTAATTCATAAAGGTTAAATGGCTAGGGACATGTTTAAACCCTTAGACCACTACCGTTAGTGCATACCAGTTTGATTTTAAATATCACATATGATATATTAATCATTTAGCATAATCATATATCAGATTATCTCTTTATCATCCATATGTGAGATTAGTTGTTAATCAAACAAACATTACATATTAGCTATATTTTTAATGTGTATAGAATAATGGCTGAGGACATGTTCAAACTTTTAGACCACTAGTCAGCGATGCATACCCATATTGGGGTTAATCGATACATTAATCATAGACTATCACTTGATCTATATGGGAGATTAGTTGATCTTGCTAAACTTTAGACAAAAAAAATACTATGTACAGTATATTTTTAATCCAAATGGAATAAATGATATATGTTTGTATCTATCTGCATTATTTTAGCATTGCCCCCTTCTAAGAATAAAATCTTGCAAGCGTGACAAACCTATATCAGAGATTATTTATTTTGTCACAAAATACTATCAATTTATCAGACTGATGGTGAATGGGCAACCTTTGTCAGATATTTTTTTTTTGTTTTGCTTGCTGTCTTAGGATTATTACAACCATTTTTACTTTTTTAAGTTGTAATTATTAGTTGCATATTGAGGAATTAAATCAGAGAGTATCCAGAGTCCTGAGCCCCAACCTAGGGCTAATGTGAACAATTTTAAGATTATGTCAAAGTCGATGCCCTGGAAAAACACTTTCATACATAAAACATGCATGAAATTAACTTCTCTATAATTTTTATTTTACTTAACTTTTTCACCTTGGACCCAATATAATATTATTAGTTAATGAAGAAAGGATATAACTGAATAACACTTAAATGTTCATTTTGATAGTATTTGTTTTTTTTCTTAAACAGAAATTTCCCGAGTTAAAGTTCAAATATGTTGAAGAAGAAGAACCGGAAGAATTCTTTTTGCCTTATGTTTGGTCGTTGGTGTATCATTCTTCCAATTTATACTGGGACGCAGATCGTATTGAGTTGTTCAACCTTAATTCACAGTGATGAGCATTAGGTAGCAGTATAACAGTGTGGATTTAAAACATTTTGTGTAATCTGGGGTAACTGTAAAGCATGTTTTTCTGATGATTGTTAATCCTAAAAACCGCGAATTGGAACCATGTTTTTGGATCGTTAATTGCGAAAAATGACAATTTTCACAATGATTGTAAGGAAAAGACGTCACTCTCAACGCTAATGTTGACATAAAAAAAATGTTAATGATTTGAATCTTTAAAGTTAAATGCACTTCAACTTTAACAATTTGTATTATTAAAGTTGGGTGTTTGCAAGGCAACATTTCCTGTGTCAGCCATTTACAGATTTTTGGCCTAGAAATAAATCATGCATTTTGTTAACTTCCGTAAGTTTTAACTAGCCTCAGAACAAGAAATATACAATTATCTAACTAATATGTAAAAATTGTTGTTGGAAAGCTCTTCAGATTGGTTTTATGGCAATCTTAATTCTTCGCGAAGGTATATGAATTTAGTTGTGCACAGCGTAGTAAATAGCAGAAATATTGCAGTCCAACGTGATGTGAATTTTATAGTTACTTTTTTAAACTTTTTAATAACAATTTAAAACAGTTTCAAATCTGCATTTGTGGGATAACGATCTGCAGGAAAACAGGTTTGAAGTTGAGATTCTGACAAATCTTAAGCTTCTTTATTTTTATAACAATTAAAACTACAGTGTATATATTACCCCTTTTTTCGTCAATGAGAATACTAGATATAATTTGTTTTGCCCAACTCTGATGTGTACAGTTGAGAATACTCGCAAAAAAAAAATTGCAAGTTGTTCTCGGTTGGGACTTGACCCCACAATCTCCAGGTAACTAGCCTGGCATCTGTTCCACTAGACCTCCGAGCTTGCACTTAGTGGCTAGGGATAGAATTCGAGCCCAATAAGCAGCGGGTACTACAGTGAATAATACACTCGGTGGTCTAGTGGTACAGATGCCAGGCTAGTTACTTGGAGATTTTGGGTTCGAGTCCCACCCGAGAACTTGCAAATTTTTTCCACGAGTTCTCGGAATCCCATTGTGATTGGTTGTAGCAATTGTTACAACCAATCACACCCAATTGCAAAGTAAAATCATGTATGAATGCTCACCAATAGTTGTCGATACTGGTTGCGATTGGTTGTTACAACCTTTATTATCCCCCCGATTACCACAAAATCCAATCGCAATGGATTGTACAGGCACTGATTGGCTGAGGTCATGACACCCTCTATTGCCAAATGAACTATGATAACAAAATCTGTGACGTACTATTACAAAGTAAAGTGCGTGTATGAATGCATTTTAAATTTGCAATTGGTTGCGATCGGTAATTGGATTACCACCGATTACATCACAACCGATCGCGATACTAGTCTGAATAGGTATTAAAAGTAGTTTTTTTTAATTCTGGTGATGTTGACTATAATTAGAAAAATGAACGTTAAACAGTTAAGTAAATTAAGGAGATGTGATGTGATTCGTTCCAAGGTCTGCACATCATCATCTCCACCATTGCTATCTTCAATAAGACATTCCACCAAAGGAAGTACATGTTCATTGGTGATGGGTTCCAGCCCTGTGAGCTCCTATTGGCTCTGAAATCATTTAATTTTACTATTTTCACCTGTTAGCTAACTTCCCTCGTGCCTTCTCTCAGAAAACATAACAAATTAGTTAAACACGTCAGTGTAGTTCATGAGGTGTGTACTCTGAGCTGACTCTTTCCAAAGTTTGTTTTTCACACAGGAGGTGAATAAGCAAAAAATACCTCTGGTCTAATTCTGTTTTCCAAAATGCAAAATGTGGTCACTAGAAGAAAACAAAACAGGTAAGGCTAACCATGACACAGCAATCTTATACCTTCAGTGTATGCACAGTACACAATAATTAAAATGTAACCAATATCTAAAGTTTTATAGTTAATTAAAATTCACTTACGATTGGGTACTGAGCCGGCAGGATTCGTACAATTGGGCCAGATTTAGCGTGTTTAGACTTGCAAACCAAAGATGGCCAACCGGAACCGAACATTACATTAGGCTCAATTTTGTAATTAATTTTCATAGACATCTAGGTTCCTCAGAGCATTTTCATTTGACCAATTGCTGGTCCAGGGCCGGCCTAAATTGTAAGAGTAAGTGAGTTAGAACTCAGGGAGCAGTTAAATTATTGTATTTATTTATTTTATTGTATTTTAACTGTTCCCTGGTTCTAAGTTAATACAGTATAATTTTAATTTTGACAAATCAAGAACAGACCTGACTGACAGTTCAATCCTAATTTTACGAGGACATTCCTCAGAGTGATGACTCTGTTAACTAAGCAAACCACCCACCGATAGGTGGCGGGTTGCCTAACAACAAACGCATATGCATAAAGCCAGGCCCTCACTTTGTTGTGCAACGGTCGCATAACTAAACCTTCGCTCCCTGTGTATGTGGTTGTCAGACGCGATTCCAGTCTTTTATCTGTCGGTCGACAGTTTTTTTTAGTGATTCCCCTGGTGAATAACTAAAAAAATTGTTGACCGACGAGTAGAACACTGTCATCGCGTCTGGCAACCACACACAGGGGCAACGATTTAGTTATGCGGCCATCACACGACGCAGTGAGTGCCGAGCTTTACTCATAGCAGCTCATGAAATACAAGAGAGTCACAACATTTATTTACAATTGTACTGCAACAAGGAATACCCTCCCAATGGGGTGTAGCTAGAGAAATTCAAGTGTGGCTTTTGACACGAAATTAAAAAAAGCATTTAAGGGTTGGTGGTAAAACAAAACTATTATTTTATGATTTTCCTTTGGCTTGGGGTAAGTCACAGGTTGAATTTGTGCTGGCGGGGCCTTAAAATAAGCTTTATTTTAGTGTAACTTTGTGACGGTAGGAGCCCTGTTCACTACCTCCCAGCATAATTACATCCCCGTTCCTGTGTACTGGGTATATTTACTTGTGATGAGAATATCAAGTATATTGTAAATTGAATTAAAAAAACAAATGAAAAAAAACTGCAATTTTAAGGTCATTAATATTCTGGGTTATACTGTGTATCTTATTAGTAGTATTCAAATGTTAGTATCACTCATGATGTTGATTTTATATAGTTAGTCTGTATAAACTCAGTTTTTAGTACCAGTATAAAAGAAAGTATCAGACTTTTGTTTTAAGTGCATCCACCGTATAAAATATTCAAAGGGAATAACTTCACTAAAAGAAGATATTTTAAATTATTAATTATAGTTGAAACACATCTTGTACAAAAACTAATTTAAAAGATAGTTTATTTTTTAATTTTGGTGGAATTCTTTGTTTTGTTTTACCATTAATGTTATTAAGATATTATAAATAATAATTTGTTTAATTTAGAGTTAAATTGTTCTGTTTTATTTCCTATTTATACATCAATATATTTTAATGGCCTGTTTACCCAATTTGTGTGGATAACAATATTGATTTTTATTAATTTTGTTCTCTATGGAAATTTAGTGATCTGTAAAGTAAATATCATTCTAAATTAGTTGGTTGAACTACAGTAATAAATAATTAGGACCTCTTAATTAACCTACTTTTGTTTAATTAAATAAAGAATGCATAAAGATAATTTCCTCTTAGAGGTGTATAATTTTGCTTCTGATCCTCCCATGTAGTTCCAAGTAACTGTATTGAATTATTTTGCACAGTGCCTATAATCAATAACCGATGATTCAATTTACTAGCAAGAAATGGTCAACAAACTTCACAAACAGTATAATTTGTGGTGACAAATATGTTTAAACAACTATATTGTGTTTTTCATGTGCATAATATAATATAATGTTGTAATAATATATAGGCCTACATTATTGTGTATTATGTATTATTATACAGTAGAACCTCTGTAAAGGGGACACTTTCAGGACCACGAACAAAAGTGGTGAGTAAAAAGTAATTACCATTGTTTTTTGGTGCAGAAAGTGGCCACTTAATAGAGTTATCCCAGGTTTCTGCTGTATTATTTTTATAATTTACAAACACTATAGTATATAAATATTTATTTGTCAGCGGTTAGAGCTGGATATTTTTTGTACATTTTTCGGAGAATAGAGAAATGCACATACCTATATAATCCTGATAATTAAGAGAAAAATAAAATTTGGTAAGATATGTATTTTTCTTTTTCGATTTTTTTTTGTGGTTTCCTAATTATTTATTGAAGTTACCGTTTCGTAGTACGTGTACCAAATTTAACTTTATTCACAGAGCATGGGGTCAACAGGGTTGTTCGTGGTGCCATTCTTTAACCTCATAACCGCCTTGTTGAAAATTTTCAGTGGTGACGTGTTCAGGTTTAGTCTCTAGTCAGTAAAACCTTATTTGTTCATTTAAAGATGTTTTGTGAAAGACATCATTGTGGGGGAGAAAAGGGGTGCTGAGTGGCTGATTTAAGGGGGTCTTATCAGGATTAAGCCCCCGCCCTTAAAATAGTCAACCAACAATTATTTGGATTAAATGACAATGCACGAATAAAAAGGGATAAACAGGGGGCAATAGGAACTCTAAAGCCAGACCTGAAATAGCAAGCAGCTGATCTTTTTCTTAAAACCAAAATCGGAATTTAATCCCCTCCAAGTCACGATTCTGGATCCGCCCCTTTGTATTTAGAGTGCCCGATTCAGAGGTGTAAAACAAAAAAAAAAGATTAGGTACCGTACCCAAGTCAGGGCGAGGAGCTAAACAGGCTTGAGCCCCCCCCCCCCCACTAAAACTGAGCCGTAGTTTGTTTTGTCCGTGAAAGGTTTGTTTTGTGTTTTTGCTTGTCAAAACCAAACTCGTGATTTAAGCCCCCCTCCCCCCTCAAATCTCGATCTTGGATCTACATTTACCCTTCTTTAGAAAAAATGACTAGGGAACGTTACAATAAAGATTGTGAAATAGTAACTTTTTGGTTTGTCGATCTGTTGAACGAATTCCCCATCTCTTTCCGTCCCAATTTCTGGATACGCTGCTGCAGCACTTTCGATTAGTTGACCTTCCTTATACTCCGATGTGGAGCTCTAGGTCTACTCGTCTGAATAATCGTACTAAACTTTGCAACATTCTCTTTCTCATCACAGCAAGGAAGCATGATCGGAGCTATCTAGCTAATGAGAACTCGTTTTAATTTAAAGAAAACGCGCAGGATAGCACTGGGAGTTTTCGGGTGATATTTGACAAGTAAATTCTGGTATTTAGTTTATTAATGTGCTGTTCGCAATTTCCTTTTCTCCCGTCATCTGTTAATGGTAACATTCCCACAGTGTCTTTTCTCATTACTTTCTCCCATCGTCTGTTTTGTGTTGTCACATTTTTCCTACCAAACAGCTATCTTTGTTCAATGTCAAATTACAGATTTGATGAATTGCAAACATCTATGAACGTATGCTGCTGGAAAGAATTTAAAGTGGAAATTACGAAGTCTGCAAGTGACAGAATAAAAAATTATCAACAACATTATTGTTGTGAGATGTGCGTAACTGCAAAAGCTAATTCGCAACACATTGAACTCCGGCGGAGAATACAAGCGTGTTATCCAGATGATAATAATTTGTATTTAAAATTATACTTGTCAATGTTTACACTAAAATGATATGATATGAGTAGGCATAGGCCTATATTTCTTTATGCCATCCATGCTGCCTAGTAGAGGGAACGGTTGAGAACAATAGTAAGGGAGACCGAGATTCGTTGTCACAATGTTAGTTTTGTTAATTATTTTGAATGTTGTTACTTGGTATGGTGAAGTGCAAAATCTAAACTACAAAATTTAATTAATTAAAATTAATTTAATTTAATTCATATATTTGCATTTATGAGTTGCTTGAAATATGATTTTTGCGGTTTATGGAGTCCATCCAATTGAGACAACCTGCCCCATCCCGGGGTTGTCACAGTATGGGGTAGGCTTTCACAACCCCATTTCGATTGTGACAACCAAGGTCATGAGGTGAATTAAAAAAAAGCCACGACAGCAGTAGTGGAATAATCATAATATATACATTCCTTCAAAATGACAAAGTTATTTTCAAAATCATTTTTGTTTGTCATTTTTAGGTGACAAAAAACGCAGAAATCTTTGTTGCCCAAGATTTTGTTGTCCAGTTTCAGTTCAGGTTGTTATTCGTGTTGGCTAATTTTTGGATAGGCCTATCTTTTTGCATTCTTCATCATCATCGCATCCGCGAAGCTTATGTAGGCTTATGCGTTTTTCGGAAAAAAATTAGCCTATTTGTTTTTTGATTAAAAAACGGTAATCGGATTTTTCTGAAAAGCACAAAAAAATGTCGACTGATTTTCAGGATTTTGTGTCGGTCGGCTTAGAACACCCGATATTCGTTTTATGTCTAATAACCAGACCCCCGTGGGGATCGTGGTTATTTAACTTTGGCCCAGTGTGTTACTTTCGTTGATTTTCGTTGTATTTTAGGTCAGATTTTTACCACAGAGAAGGAATTTGTCACGTGACTGAAATGTTTATTAATATTTATTATATTAATATTTTATTCAATGTATTTTTTTTAAATATGGCACAACTAAATTACCAACACTACATGAATGTTATTCGTAACTAGCTGTTTTGGAAAGTCACGTTTATCTGTTTACAAACTATCGTGACGTCAGCGTAACAGTCACACACACACACCAACACACATCGTAACCTTGAATGACGACTACACTTCCTATTTCGTTAAATAGGAAGTAATAAATAACTTAAATTCTGGAATCAACAATATAGTCAGGTGGCAGAATTCAATTTTGAAATTTTTTTTGGTACTTTTTAGTACAATATGGTACCTATGCTGAAAGTGTAGGAATGACCTGCGGGGACAACACCTGTGTGGATACCAAAATTGTAACACCCCTTAAGAAGGTCAACGAGGTCATTTAAGGTCCTTTGAGGTCAAATTTTCTATATAACCATATTTTGAGCTCTAGCTCATTACCAGTACCACATAAAGAGTCAAGTAACATATCATATGAAAGATAATTACATTATCTTTACAATGATACCCAATCAAATTGTTCAAAATATTTACATTAATGAAACAGTTTTTTCTCCAAAAATTACCGGAATTACTTGTTATATTGAAATTTGATTTTTCTCAGTTAAGGTCATATTGAGGTCAAGTCCAATATCTTGGAACATTGAAAATAGAGAGTTGATTTTGGTGCTATAATTTCAATGATATTTACATTTTTCCTATGGTTTTTTTTAATTTGCCATTGTGATACATTTTTGCAGTTTTCTAACAAGGTTGGTTGAAAAATGCAATATTAATAATT
>JAOTQE010133230.1:0-11807 GCA_025631205.1 Nesometra sesokonis
TCTCTTCGAAACAAAACAAAAACATATGGCCAACGTGCTTTTTGTATCCTAGCTCCGTCTTTGTGGAATTCTTTGCCCCTTTCTATTAGAAATTCTCCTGTTAGGAACTTAAAACACCATTTATTTCAGAAATGTTATTGATTTTGGTTTGGACTCACTAAGCGCTTTTGATAATTTTTTGAATTGGCGCTATATAAATATCTGTTATTATCTGTTATTATTAATTTCTTATGTTTGATGTACATAAATATGAGAAATCATTTGATCAGTATTGTGTGTACTGTATGTGTAATGCAGAGGTAATATTTGTTGTAAATTTGCACAATTTATTTCAGAATTCTGCGGAGTTAGGAAGCCCCTACCTATCTTCATCAAAACAATGAAAATCTTGGCTACAAACAAGCACACACAAACTTGCGCACAGAGCCTGCTTGGCGAGACAATTACCACATTAACTAGATAGTACTGGACAATATGGTGTTTTGTAGTTGGTAGTCCTTGCCCAACAATACTAAAGTTGCAGGCTCAATCCAGTGGAAGATTTAGGGAGGCGCGCGCTCCCTATTATCGGCAAAACGTAGTGCGCCGGGTGTAAAATTTACTTATAAAACAAAAATTAGACCAAAACAGGACACCCGAACATGGAAAATGGGGTAATAACTTTTTTGCTTGTCAGAAGAAATCGGGACCGAAAAAGGGCGCACCCTTTTTGCTGGATCCGCCCCTGCAATCTTAGCTACTGTAGGACAAGAAAACTTCCTTGGCTTACCCCTCAACCAGGCAATTCCACTGCTTTGAGTTTATCACCCAAATTTAGTTCATTTAACGTTTTTTTTGGTGACACCAAGGAAAACCCACTTATTTCTAGTTGGGTCCTTCTGTTGATCGGGCAGTACACCTGCGAGATAATACTCATATTTTCCGAAAAGTGCACTGTATTCCTTAACATGAGCCATGGTGTACCAACGGCTTAACATCTCATCCAAAAGACTGCTAGTAACTTATTCTGACCCTCCAGCTGAAACACTAGGAGAATGGCGTTGCATTTGAACTGGGAATCGGCAAGTCTCCACTGTTCAGCAGTGATTACCACCAGCTAAACCAACCGAGCCAACCGAGTTTTGCAAGTACTGCCAGATATCCATTGATCAGTTTTAATGCCGGAAAGCTTTATGCCTTTCCTTCTTTTAAATTGTAGAGCGCTTGGAGGGATCGTCGATCCAGTAAGCACTATAGAAACAACTATTATTATTAATGGTGCCTTGTTACTACATCTAAGAGTAGCCTAGAGCAGTCCCAAATGAAGATGAAGAGCTGGTTGCTTGAAAGCTAGGCAGATTTTGATCTATTCCTATTTTACCAATCTCTTGTTTTCTTCTCCAACCATGGCAGTCAAGAGACTCTTGTCCTTTCTTGGATCTGCCAGACAATTAACAGACAGACAGACACCCTGTAGCATGTTTATCCAGCTAATGCTGTGACATGCCCAACCCTCTTGTCTAATTACGTCTCCCATTATGGTCACTCAAAGCCAGTTCTTCCTATCTAATCGGCGCATTTGTTACCTCCCATAGACGGCCACCCCGAAAAATTTCTAAAATGGATACAAATTTCTATATAAAATCCTTCTATAAAATCGAGGTTGTATAGTCGTAAATTTTACAAAAAGTGGTATGTATTGGAATACTGTAGAATTGAACATTGTTGAATTTGTGTTCAAATAAATGAGCAAGTGATAAAAAAAAAAAAAAGACTACAGAAAGGTCAATAGAGATTAAAGAAACTTGCATACACAAGGTCAGTACAGTGTACAAAACCCAAAATTGGATTCACCATTTCAAAATTATTCTAAATAATCCAGTTTCCAAATTATACCCAACTTTGCTTATGAGGAGCATTTTATTCTGACATTCGACTGGATTGCATAATGAACTTCCAGTAAGAAAGTATAAAACATACTCCAAACAACGCGCCATCGTGACAGGATTCGTATTTTGACAAATTATCAGAAAAATCTTGATGACACTTATGTTGAAATATCGAATCCTGTCACAATGGATGCATCTCATCTCATAACTACAGTATTGACATTTAAAACAAATGAAATTACATTCTTGTTTGCTTTTTTTATTTCTACAAAAATTGCGGAAATATCACAAATAATCCATATTTAACACAGGATTCACAGTTACTATGTGACATTTATAGTTGTCTTTGTTTAATCGCTTCCAGTCACCTTTCCAACTTCACAGCAACAATAATACTATTTCTGGTTTCATCATGTTCGTCAAAGCATACAGAAAGACTACAAATTGTATAGGGTTTCAAGTGTTACCCAAAATAGGTGTTACTGTATTTGCTTATCCTAATATCCGCAACAATCAATTTCAGTATTTGAACATAGAAAAGTCTGCTATCGAATAGCGGGAATAATACAAAATTACAAATTGACTACAATAAAAATAAACATACAAGGTCATTCGGAATATATACACTAATTTATGAATTTCCAATAATTAATGACCCTGGTTTAAGTAGTTTTGTTGCACACCTTTGAGGCCAGAACATCTTCATCCATCTTTAGGGTGTATAGTAGTTTACAAGGTTTCTATATGTACTATATGGTCTATTAAGGCCAGAACGTCCTCCATTTTCATCTGATGTGCGAGTTGTTTTTTATAAGTTTCATCAGAGTGCAACAGTCATTTTATGAGGTTTCCATTTCGCACTCTTTAGCGGCCAAGACATCTTCAACGGTCTTCTGTTTTATCTGAAGTAAAAAGCATAAACTCAGTAAACAATTTATAAAACAATTTAATGAACAACATGCCATATTGTTCTTTGTAGTTGAAGCAATCAGGAAAGCCCTGTCCAGTATACATTGCATTTTGTAAAAATAAGTTAATAAAACTTAAGTGTAGGTGATGCCTTATTCATTAGGACCTTATCCGAGTGATATCCATAACCCTTAACCCTTTCACTGCGGGGTGTTAGTCCCACCTATGTGCGGGACAGGTATGGAAAATACATGGCTTTTTAAATAATTGTCAAAAAATACTAACTATTTTTTCAAATTTATTTTTGTGTTAGGGTGGACAAATTTGAAAATTTGCATAATGATCATCATCGACGTCATGAAATCCATTCATACATATTCCGGATCTAGGTTTCAGTTTATTTTACTGTTTTGTACCGTCAAATTTCCATTTGGACAAGAAAAAAAAATCGTATACACATTTTACAAAATGATGGAGTCCCATGATATAGGATCCTAATGGAAATGTTTCTTCCAAAACTTGTTGGGGTTTTCTAGCCTTCAGAGATTTTCAGAGAATTAAAAAAACAGGACTAAATAATCAAAAGTAACAATAAAACCCAAATCGCATGAAATTAAACCTCTAAAAATTATTAAAACATTCCCTACAGTATACTACAGATAACCCAATTTAAAATTTAATCACGATATTTTTCGTAATTGAGGGTTTAACGTGTAGTGTTTTTTTTTATTACAAACATTTTATTTGTGAATGTTTTTGTACCTGTGTTTTTGTGTCGACTCCATTAGCATCACCATTTCCATTTGCAGCACTGCCGTTTGTTGCTGGAGTATCGCTTTTGCTTTTCTTTGAATCAGTAGCATCGGCATCTCCATCAGGTTTCCTCTGGATATAGATAAGAAACATTGATATCGACAAGTCTTAGAAAATGAAAATTTGTGATCATCAAGGATACAAATATATTACAAGATGATTTAGTCCAGGCTATTATTTTTTAGCCAAACAAGCTAAAGATTGCCGATTTTTTAAAGCCAAATTATTAATACTTTAGCCAAAAAGGACAGTTTCTTCAGCCGAATGAGAATTCCAGCAGTTATTGGTGACTTGGCGAATGTTTAGAAAGAGCATAGGGAGGGGAAGGCCCATTTCTTTGTTGTTATTCTTTATGTCGCTGGTTAAGTTGTTCATACTCTTGATAACAAAAGTTGGGATGGACTGTAATGTAACTGTAATGGCCATAAATGTCAAATTCTACATATTTCCAATACCAATTTTAGCCAGCAAAAAATTACTCCACTTGTATACTTTTTGGGAAGAGTAGGATGTCTTTAGCTGTACTGGCGAATTACCACTAAAAGGAATTCAATTTTGGAGCTAATGTGTTATCCTAGATGCATTACCCTACAATTTCTGCTATCCCACAAAATTTTTGTCGCAGCAACTTCTTGCCAATTACGGGATGCAAACTACGTCATGCTTTCTAAACCCAAGTCTAATCATGTCGTGCTTGTCATCTTAGCAAGTGGCACTTGTATTAGAAGACTTAGTGAGTGGCGCTTTTCTTGTAGTACGAGGCTTAGTGAGTGGCGCTTTTCTTGCATTATGAGGCTTATCGAGCAGGGGTTGTCTTCTTAGTGAATGGCACTTTATTGTATTACAAGGCTTAGTGAGTGCTTGTCTGCTAGGTCATGGGAATTAACCTGGTGTCCAAACCTGGGACCCTGTTAAATGCCACCCCTAAATGATGTTATTAATGCACTTACCTTTCGCATTAAGTTAGATACATCTGTAATTTTTTCGGCTTTTTTCACTGGAATCTGTAAATGTTAAAATATATACTATTAAGTCTAATACTGGGTTTCCACAAAAATTTCTGAATTATTAGATGAAAACTAGCACGCCATAAAAATAGAAACTGCTTAAATTCCGTAGATAGCATAACCATATTTCCTTTTTCATCTCACCACATTGCAAAGAAATCGTTCAAAAACAGGTCAACTCCTGGTCGAATTAAAACTATTTCATTTAGGTATTTGTCGTGGATGTTTCCATTAGAATTGTTCAACGACCATTTCTGCAGCAACCCTGCTGTATTAGGCTGCTCAAAAAAAAAATAAAGCATTTCAACATCTTTTTTAGTAGTCATTCTTTGCAACTATACATTGTAGAAGGCATTTAATAAATTGTCACTCACCATTTTAGCAGGAGCTGATGAAGAAGATGATTGTGCAAAAGGTGATGATGATGATTGTCCAAATGGTGACGATGATGATGCTCCACGCACCTATAAAATGGAAATATTCAAGTCAATACTAGGTGCATTACATTATCTGTGTCTCTGATGCACTTATAATGAGAAACTATACACCACTTTTTAGACACTGCAGTGGATTTAAGCCGCGATTGCACTGGACTTAATTGCAAGACGAGCTTAACAATAATGATAATTATTTTATTCGGTAAAAAAACATGCATCATTTGGACAAAGTGCAAGTAAATTGCACGAATGAGGAACTTTGGAAATCTTACCATGATTGCAGTGTAACTCGCCGAGCCAGTCCACATACAGACAGTGGTAGGATCTCGTTCCTAAGTCTCCGTAAGGTTTTTACCAAAATAAGCTCAGTGCGATTGATGCTTTGGAATATTGGATTTATGATTTTGGAATGTTCAGGTATAGTGTGAAATTCGGTTTATGGGGTAGCATATGCTCTGTTAAATTCCCACTGTGTAACATTCATTTCTCTGCTTCTCAGAATGAGATTTTTCTAGTACTTATGTGCATGCATTTCAGCAGATAATAGCTGCAGATTACTAATAAAATATAGTTGTACAAAATTTACTTACTGTTGCAGCAATGATGGCTTGCTTTGCAGGGTCACTTGCATTCTTTTTCATCTCTTTTGAATCTTCATACTAAAATCAAAAACATTTCACCTAATTTAAACCATTAGAATTATTCGAGTCCTCAAAACTACTTACTATCCTCTTTATGCACTTTCTACAATCATCTCAACAACATCCTATTATTACTAAGGAATTCTCGTTTTATTAATTAGTAATTTTTTATAATGAACAGTTAGTCAACAGGTAGTTAAATCTAGCTATTATTGTGTGTTCGCGACTTACAGTATCGCTAGGCGAAGTGATATCATTAGCTAATATTGCACTACGCACAGGTGGAAAATGCATAGTAATATAATGGAAATAGTGTTTTAAAATTTTGAATGAGCTTTTGACTTGTACAAATTGGGGCAAAGTATTGAACAACTTTTTCATATCCCTTTAAGTCATTCAACATTATACAAATATACAGAGCACCAGAAAAAAGGAACCACAAGAGTTTTTGAGTTCATTTATATTGGAATATGTTTGTTACCTTTGCCGTAATGTCTGGTTTTAATCCTTCAAGCTCTGGTATCTCTTTTCTGCATGCCTCTACTTCAGCTTCTGTCATTTCCTTACCTAAATGTGGAAAAGACATATTTGAAAGCTTACATTAGCTAGAAATGCTAAATTTACATTTGGAAAAATTGTTATATTTAGCCGTTAAAATGTTGCCGATAAAAGTTAGAACTGAAAATCCATTGATAATTAGCATCTAAAATTAACCGTAGTGAAATTACAGACTAATAAAAAGATGGAAAATTTTTTGTTATTTTAAATGTAGTTATGAATAGAACACAATTATTAGAATATTAGAAGCGAGTTTCTTGGCAACAATTTATATGGTTAACTTTATTGCATTTTGTACAATTCTGACAACTGCTTTCAACAATTTTTAGAAATATGTCAATTAAAATAATCCGAAATTATTTTAAAACTTAGTTTTTACACTCGCCCTACTGAAGTGTAGAGAGGGTATTGCAATGAGCTCTATCCATCTGCCTGTCTACATCCATATCTCAACTATTGGGCCGATTTACTTCAAACTTTCAGAGAATGTCGGAACAAACATTATCTAGGTCCTTTCAAGGTTTGTTGCTGGTCGGTCTTGTGTTTATGATTGCCTTGTAATGCATTTAAAATCATCTCAAACGCGTAATGCATTTAGAATCATCTCAAACGAGTCTTCCTAGGTAGCAGTACCTCAGATTGTTAATGTGCAATATTGTCTTTTTAAAGGGCAACTCCGGGATTAAAATTTCTATGGAAAAATCTATAGAACAATTAGTTGTCACCCAACATTTGAAACATGTCTGAAAACATTCAAGAGGACCATGACAGGCCTCGAATTTGGACTTTATAAAGGATAAGGCCATTTTTGGCCTGACTTTGAAGAGTACAACTATCATAAACAGGGTACCAGAAGCCATTTTGTGTAAACCGTTTTCTCATGTATTCATTAGAAAACGAGCACCAAGGCCAAAGGGGCCTTAATGATCAATTTTTTAAGGCACTGAGGCCAATTTAGAGGAACCTTGAGGCAATTAGCCTTGCTGTCGTGGTTAAATTCGAGCACCTTCCATGACAATTCCATTTTTATGAAATCTGAATGGTCAACAGTTTGAATTAGACCAACCGAGATTTCACAAAATCCTTAGGTGCATGGTCTCGCTCTTAATCAAGCCAATTTGGAAACCAGCCAAAACATCAAAAATAAAAAAGGGGGAGGTTAACATTTTCATGCTATGATTTTGGAAAAAATCTTGTGGCATTTCAATTGCAATTTGTTAACAGAAAAAGTAAAGTTAGTAATGAAAAAAGAAAACGTTTTACGTTTTTATTTTTACTAACCTTCCCCAGTTCCTGATTCATATTCCTTAATTGCTGTATGCAGGTTTTTAATTCTGTCGTCAATCACCGCTAATGATTTTCCATAGCTCTGAAAAAAAGTCATTTATAAACCTAGTTCAAACACTATTAAAAATTGGGTGAATAAAGGCCTTTTTCATAGGAAGGTGGAGAGAAAACTGTTTTGCAAGGCCTAATTTATCCCTGCTAGTAGCTCAGGTTAGCTTTAGTGTCTCCCCTGGGTTGAGGTCTAAAATCACCACATGTAATTCTAGAACTGCTACCAAGGGCTAGAGCCTTCATGTAGAGGCTATATCAGACCCCTGTGCACATCATCATTGCCACTACAACAGGACTAGTACAAGGTAAATAAACTCATAACCAAGAAGCTAACCAGAACATGCTATTCTTAAAAACGTGCCATGCATGATTCAGGGGCAGATTTAGTGGTGGGGCCAAATTGTAATTGCACCCCTTATATTGCGAGCGCCAGGTCTAAAATTGAACCTAAAAATAAAAATGTCAACCAGGAAATATAAAATGGTTTGATTTTAGTCAAATTAAAACCGGCAAGCACGTCCACCTGGACCTTGGAAAGGGCGCTTCTTTTGCTGGATCCACCCCTGTGATTAAATTAAAACTGTTAAGTTTGATTTAAATTTAATGTGTTCCAAGTTAGTATGGGCAAAAAAAATAATGTCCAGTAAAACTGAATGCCTTTATAGTCCCAATCCAAGAAGGATTGTTCCACTACCAGACATGTGTGTGGGGCCTGACTATTTTTGCTATTGACTATCCAGCCCTTAAAGGAAAATTCCGGGATTAAAATCTCTATGTTCAAATCTATAGAACAAGTAGTTATGGCTTAAAAAAATTTCACAACATTTGGATGAAAAACATGTTGCAAAGCTAGTCCTAAATCATGGGCATACTACCAGGGATGTACCAGTCATAATGTGATGTTATTTTTAATATGTTATTAACATTAATTTAAAAAAACTTATTAAATGTAAAAAGGCTATCCTAGAGTGGACGGTGTGATATTGGCAAGTTGTTAATTTATAAACAGAAAAATCTCATTCTATTTTCTCGTACTTCAATTGATTGATCAAATTGCATATTAAGACAGTAGACCAATCCCAAGCTATAGTGTGTCTCTGCCAACAGTCTGCTATCTGGATCTAGATTCCTCTCTCTCAATTCAAGGCATTTCAAGAAGTCTTTGATACTTTGGTTGTAGTTCTCCGTCTCCATACTAAGCTCTCCAAGAGTCAGCTGAACATGTGCCACTTGAAGTTGCTTCTCTCTATCTTCACTGTGAAAAAGACAAAAACCAACTGTTAGATTATCAAGGGAATGAATGACAATGGTTTTAATTTGTCTTTAATTTGTAATTGTACAAGGCCTGAAATTTCTGTTGGTCGGGTCACAGAACGTTTGCGACTGATTGGCTTTTGTTCTTTCCATATAAAATTTTTAATAACCAGCATTTTATGGATGTCACTTTAAATATCTACGAGATATGAAACAATTATCAACTGGTAATACATTAACATTAAAATGTCATAAATACAGTACGCCTGTATAAGCATACTTCGCTGTGAAAACTATATACAAGATATTTTTAATTCCAGAATTATGCAAATTGCAACTAACGCCTCAGGCTACAAAAACATCTATGCTCTGCGACTATCACCTTCAAAGTGATGGTGTGCAGTGCACGAACAGTCGGTGACACTCACCAACTACTACAGCAAGCCTAGGCCTACACCACTTTAAACGCAACTGTATTTTACGCTTCAAATAAAAATAGTAGTCTGATGCTTGAACGCATGTACAGAGTAACTAAAGGATTAACTTTATATTGTTCTCAGATTTCCGCATCTTATTGTCTGATCAACTTGTAGAAAAATAGCCATCTTGTCTTAAATTTTAGGGTAGGGGTGGCTGGAAAAGTTGAACTTACTTTAGAAATATAACCCTTGCAAGTTCCAGCATTTCCCAGGCAAGTTGAAAGTTTGAAATATCATCTGCACTCTCCTCTTCAACCTCTTCCTACAATTAGGTTAATATCAGTTGTATTAAAATCACAACAAAATTGTCGATATTAGGATCCTTATTCAAGCAAAAACCAAAGATACAATTATAGATACTAACTGTATCACTTTAAAATCTTTTGTTCCAAACCCGTCAAAAAGGAAGGTGGCTATAATGATGTTGAAATTAGCACATCTGGCAACACTACGCCTAATCCAGCAATGGGTATCATTTTTAAAATGAACTGGTGGGAATTATAAGTAGCAGGGGATCAATCCACAGATTTGGTGGTTACCAACTATTTAACCAAACAAATTGGGATTTATAAGGAAAGTCATTGTTAAATTGGTTATATTCATTATATTGTGACACCATCTTTTAGAGATTGAAATTTGCTACAAATTTAATAGGGTTAACTAGCTTAACTATTTATAGTAGTAGAGGCTTATAAATTTTACAAATCCCTAAAGGCAAATTTTAGCAAGCACAAAAAAAAAAATCACAAAGTTTGATGATGTTGCAATATTCAAAATGTGTGTTTAACTATAAAAAAATAATTTTAACAATAGAAGAATATGTTAACAAAGCTAAAGTTATTGCTTACATCGTCATCATTTGTCCCTTCTTTGCTGCTACCAGCACCATCTAGAAATTATGAAAAACAAAAAAACAATTTAAAATCAAATTTTTAAGCGCAGGCTTTTTATGACATTACTGACCAGCAATGAAATTTTGAAATTGAATAGGTGGAAATAATTTTAAGCAGAGGGATTCAGTCCACAATGCGGAATATGATAGCACCAATAGAGATTGGTTCAATGTCTTTCCACCAGCCACCAGTTGAAAATAATGCCATTGGCTGCCGTGCGATCTTAGTTTACAGCTGCTGGCAATAGTCTTGCACTCATTTACCACTTTCTTCACGACCACTTATACAACATGTAAATAACATACATTAAAATATTGGTGCCGAGTATTAGCATGATATTAATGAAATAATTTTGCAAGTCTTAAAAAAATATGGGCGAGTTTATACATTCTCGAAAAACCAACTTCCCTTCGGACATCAACCTGGTTCGGTTTTCCAGAACATTCAATTTTGGCTTTGTTTCTACTGTTCTAGTGCAAAATTGCATTACATTTACCATATAGACAACATGATTAAACTATAGACAAGTGTTCCAGTAACATTAGTGCAACTTTTAGTATAGATAGATGAAAATAAGTTATTTTTCTAATCAAGTGCATAACATTAAAATAAAATACAGGAGTGCCAATTTACTCGGAGCTTGGTAATGAATTGAATAAACCTTGGGTAAAACACAATCAACTGAGAAATGCATTTCTTTCACAACAATACAATACAATATTTCTATTACAATTAATGCATAGTTGCATTTTTTGTCAGCCAAATACTGCTCTCATGACTAAACTAAGGAGACCTGTAAATTTCATCTCATGACTAAACTAAGGAGACCTGTAAATTTCATCCCATGACTAAACTAAGGAGACCTATAAATTTCATCTCATGACTAAACTAAGGAGACCTGTAAATTTCACTCCTGGAAATATGTTCAGGAGAGTTGAGTACTATTTCCAGGGGTGCAATTTATAACATTAAATTACAATGACTGGCTGTTAATAGTTAAATAGGTAACAGTTTAACCAGGCCTCGAATCTGAGCTTTGTAGGGGCAAGGTCATTTTTGGCTTGATTTTAAGTGGTAATACAGGGCACCCGAGGCCATTTTATACAATTTGTATCCTTATGTATTACCGAAAATAAGGGGCACCAAGGCCAAAGCGGCCTTGATGGTCAAATTTTTAAGGCACTGAGGCCAAATGAGAGGGCACTTGCGGCAAATGGCCTGTGTTAAATTCGAGCCCTGTTAACATGAAAAATACAATACCAAGACAAATGATACCAGACAAATTAACAAAGATTTGTTGGTTAGTAATGAGGCGTCCGTTGATGAGGTGCGCAAGATAACTGTTTTCAAACCTCCTTTCTTAACACCACCTTTCTTTGGTAGAGTAGCTTTCTGTCCTTTTTTTGTCTCTGTATTGGATTTTCCGGTTTTGTCCTTGCCATCAACTTGTTTTTTATCTTTATCTTCTGTCGTATCCATTTCCATCCCCTCTTTCTCAACTTCTTTCTGTTGCTTCTCCACCTCTTTCTGTTCCTTCTCCACCTCTTTCTGTTCCTTCTCCACCTCTTTCTGTTCCTTCTCCACCTCTTTCTGTTCCTTCTCCACCTCTT
>JAOTQE010133241.1:0-12015 GCA_025631205.1 Nesometra sesokonis
TATCTAGGTTGGTTGATATTATACAAACTTTACATGCATTTTGTAGTTGTTATGTTTAATATTTATGACTTCTATCTAGGTTGGTTGATATTATCAAGGAGTATGAAGACACTATTTCTCAGATACCAGCTGTATTGCAGCCCCTGATGCATCCATATTGTAAACGTGTTGAAGAGGCACTTGAGCCAGGACTGACCAGACTTAACTGGACATCTCTGAGCATTGACCAATGTAAGTTTTTTTATAGTTAACTACTATACTTTAAAAATACTTGGAGCACTTGGCAACTTTTTATGACTGTGAAGCTCGTCTTTGGATTGGAAGTTGGACACAGTGGTTCTCAATTTTTTACAATGTTTGCTTGAGTCGTGGGTAGTAAAACTTGATGACCTGCAGTCCTTGGAATAGAGTCAAGCATAAGCAAACAAAGTCCCCTTTCTGAAAAAAATTCTAATGCAGGGTGCAAATGTCTACGGGTGGTAAGATCAGTTAGGTATAAAATAGAGGTGAGAACATCACATTTCTATCAAGGATTTGAACATATATAATGAAGTAGAGTTTATATTCTTCTTGACCAGTAATTTCCAGAAATGGGTGATGTTATTTTTGCATTTGTATAGGATCACTCCACTGTTTGTTGGTGTTTGGTTGTGTGTCATCATTCCTTTTTCCTCTTGCTCAATCTTGATCGTGTTCCCTAAAAATAAGCATTTCTTTAAATTTATGAATTATTTTTCTATGATTACAGATAGTGCAAATATTCACAGCGAGCTGAAGTTTCTGAAGCGCCTAGTGAAAGAGGTCGGTGACCTTTTAGAATGCCGTATTGACACTGGTCTGAAAGAGATGGCAAGCACTGCCCTCTGTTACCTACCAGATGAATCGATCACGACCCAAGAGTTCCTGGCACAGACAGAGCAGACATGTCATGATTCATGCCAAGCTCTTATAAGGTTTGTTGCATAAGACCTAAATATCAATACATTTGAATATTCCACAAGCAGACACCCTTAGGCCCGTGAAAAAGTGTCTGTTAAAAGTTCTTTTTATCTTAATTTTTGTAAGGACACTATTGTTCCTCTGAAAACCATAAAAGTTTTTCCCAACAATAAACCCTGGGTCACAAAGGACCTTAGAACACTCCTGGCTGAGAAATATATTGTAATCAAACATGAAAGTACAAATCTTTAAATTTTTATACAGTATCTGTACAGTTGAATCACCCGGGAAAAGTGTCCACTTACGGGAGGTTTCCGCTTATTAGAATTTCCGCCGATAGAGGACAAAAGTTGTAAAATTATGTATAGGTCCTTATGTCTCACATTTCATGTCTTTCTTAGCACAAATGGCCTCTCAAATTTCTAGACACTGCATTCTGTATTTTATTAAATATTTTTTGTCGTTTTTAAGATTGATTCAGCCATTACAGTAAAAGGACTATTTTGCACATAAATTTGTATTGTACATAAAAATCACTTAAGTTTCAGGGATGTCCACTTATGGGAGGTAAATTTACATGCAAAAAATCAAAATTTTAAGACAAAAAGTGTCCACTTTCGAGAGGTACCAAATGCACTGATAAGATAGGAAAAACAAACGAGTCTTTGAATTACTGCCCGTTATGGGAGGTGTCCACTTATGAGAGGTGTCCGCACAGGGAGGTTCAACTGTAATTGAAGAAGGACTACATAATCAATGAAGGCTATTTGTTTACAATGTTAATAACTTTTTTAATGTTTATATAACTGTTTACATATTGCATTTGTATTTGTATGTTTTTTATATTTTGCATGTTATGATAACAAGGAAAATGAATCTCGACTTAGTTTTAATGTGAAAATAAAATATATCTATGTCTATTTGTATGTCTGTTTACTGGCCGATTAGTTCAGTTAGCAGAGTACTAACCTTTTTAAAATTGTATATACAATATGAGCCCGTTTATCTATATTGTCTTACCCACTAGATGAGCTTCCTAAGTGGTTACTTACGGGAGTAACTACTAAAGAGAAGTTCCAAATTCACTGGTTAGATAGGAACAACAAACAGCCTTTTGAAAAAGTGTCCATTATGGGAAGTGTCTACTTACAAGAGGTGTCCACAATTGCACAGGGAGTTCCATCTGTCTTGTGGCCCAACCACAACATTTTCTAAATAGTCGGTTCGTTGGGATTTTGTTTTTACTGCAATGTGATGTATTCCTATAGTTGACTTCTGGAATAATTTTATGCATAACATATAATTTTTAGGTTAACTTCCTGTACTCTCTGCAATTTTCGGGATAAATGTGTATATTTGACACAAAATGTTGTGAGATATGGGAAAAAACACTGCGATTTTAGCTAGTTCGGACTTAGGCAGCACAAAGATTTTTTAGGCCAAGTAATAAATTATTACTAAAATTTGTTATTAAATAGTTATTAAATGTTTATTTATTAGGGTACTATTGGAAAAATAATGTCTTGATTGAATTACAGTGAACTGTCCAAAATCAAAACACTTGGATATCAAAAATTCATGCTAAATCGGACCTTAGGTTTTTCCATATCTCTTTATTTAAAATCAGAATATCTGTATATACAGTACTTTTTAATTAGTTTGTATTTTATATTGTATTATACTTTCTATAGTAATTTGTTTTAGCATCATGTATCCTTCTTGTCTTTTTTAATGTCAGCTTCAAATGTATTTCCATTGTTTCTAGGGACAATAATTTTTTTTTATCAGTATCAGTTCCTAATTCATGAAACCAATGTAACATAGGTAGATTTGACTGTCTCTAGTTTTCACCTATTAAAACATTTTCAAGTTCTCTACTACAAAATTTTAGAAAATGTCATACTCTTGTATATTACAGACAAAGTGGTACTGTTGAACGGGCCGTACAAGAACTTGTAGAGACTTTGAAGGATAACTTGCCAGAGAATAGTCGTACAAACTTGTACGATAACTATGCCTGCGTACATCCGGATTCCCGTAACAAGAAGCAGCGATGCATGGAATGCCTTCCTTGTAGCTTCCATACAATGATGGCTAGCTTTGCTCAAAGGAATACTGATGCCCTCATAAAATGTTAGTTGATAATATTCATATTTTTTTTTATCAAACAACAAATACTTTTACAATAATTATGTAATATTGAATGCCTTTGGGGATACCGAAAAATATTGTTTGAGTCGAAGACTAGTGCAATATTTTGCCACAGTGAGAACAATATTTTTCGGTATCCCCCAAAAATAGACATTCAATATTATAATTAATATTCAATATAGCTTACTTGTAAGTACTGATTTGTCAAGGTTCAGCCTAGTCCTAGTAATTCTTCATAATCAACAATAGGTAGTAGCGAAATGCTGAGTTTTAAGAGGCTAGCTATGTTTTGCTGTGCATTCTCCACTTACAGCAAAAACAATTCTCTTGCTTGCCGAAGTGACGTCATCGGCTAATATTGCACTATGCACAGGTACGCGCAGGTGGATACTACATAGTATTGAACCGGTCAAAACGGCAGAATTGAAAAATAATTATATATATTGAATAAACCCTCAGTGTAGCCAAAATATTTATACAGTGATAAGGATATAGTTAGGATGTTCCTTGTATTTATTTGTAAAAATAGGGGCAGGATAATTCCAGTCTTGAAAAACAATTCTTATACTTTACCAGTAGTTTGCCCAGAACCTACAATTTGAGAGCAATAAGTGTATACTACAATTACTCAATGGCATTTCAGATATTCTTTTACTGCAAATGGCACTATATCTTTGTGGTTAACATGCTTGCCTTCCAAACCGTGGTCCCAAGTTTGAACCATGCTGCATGCCAGGCTCTTTCCCACAACCTATCAGACAGTCCCTAAGCCTCATATTGAGACTTGGTTTAGAAATCATGAGGTAGGTCTCATCCAAATTGAGGGGAAAACTTTCTGTTAGATGTCACACAAAATAAAAGAAAAACAAATATGGACAAAATAATATTTGTCATTTTTTAAATTGTAATTATTGACTTTTAACAACTTATCTTTTTTTAGGTACTCGGTTATCGCTGGATGCAATCAAACGCAGAATGCAGACATCAACTAACAAGTACACGCTTACTGCGTCGGACAAGGATGACGAGAATAAGATAGCATTGTTTAAGTCTGATATCGTCCTTGCTATACCAACTGTTGTGATGCGACCCAGTTTGGATGATGTCCAGCAGGCAGTGAACAAGGCTGCACAGGTCATACTGAGGATGGCTCAGAACATCCCACAATGGGAACAGACATTGATCAACCAGAGATGTGCACAAAAGGTATATAAATAACTTATTTAAGAGATGCTTAATTTCAATTTTGGGATAACATTGTGCACTTACAGTTTTCAAAAAAGCTCTATATATTTTTGTACAATTTTCAAGAAAAAAAATATTCCAACCCTGTACTTATCTGAAATGCTACTGATATTCTGCCAAGCAAATAAAAAATTACCATGGTTGTTAACATAACTCCTTTGTCATCTGTTAAATTAAGGTTAACATATTTTGGTGAAAATTGCCTATTATGAGTGTTGTGCTTTTACTCAATGCTGAACCACAATGGGACCAGATCCATAAAGGTGATTGTTAATAACTTTAATTATGTGTACTATATTTTCAAGCAAATTAAGAGTGTTTTATGTGACTTTAGACATTTTGAATCCAAATCTGCACCCCTTCATATGACTCCAACCAATGATGTAAATTATAAATTGATCAAAACTTGCTCAAATATTTATTCATTTTATCGTGATATTTTCTTAGATGACATGAAGACTGCGCTTAATTTGTAAAAAAACTAAATTAAATTAAATAATTTAAATAATTGAAAATATTATTATACTGCCAGTAATAATAACTTATTATAATAATGTTAAAAACTAAATTAAATTAAATAATTTAAATAATTGAAAATATTATTATATTGCCAGTAATAATAACTTATTATAATAATGTTAATGAATAGTGTTGTATTTGATGTTTTTTTAAGTTGATTGTTATAATAGATTGGCCCTTGATGGTATTTGAAGTAATAGAATAATCAAAATTAAAATTGGTATTATTTTTTACCATTTAAATAATTTTTATTTTTAGGAAATTGAGGAAGGAGATGATAAGGATGATGCTAAGGTCGCTCTGTTGAACATAACCCAGAAACCACTGTACAAGGTGATCTCAGAGCATAAGGATATAGTGAAAGTTGTTATCACTCTGAATTCCATTACCAGTACATTCAAGACTGAATGCCTTGATGTTCTAGCCAGTTACAAATCTTATTCAGAATTGTGGAATGAGGTATTTTTTTTTTATTTTTGTTTTATTCGTTTTAATAACAAAACAGAAGAGAACAAATACAATTTGGAGAAGAGTGCCAAGGAAAGAAAAATTATAAGACTAGTTGAATCAAGGATTTTCTCCAGTTAATATAATACCCTTTTCACTCTGGCACACTTTTTAAAATATCTACAATTTGAATTAAGATGTTTTGAGTGTGAAGGCAAACCCATCTCACTATTTCACAGGGTAGCTATTACAGAAAACAATTCTCATATTGCTGGATTGCTCTGGGTTTAGCTAACCTTTTAATTTGTAAAATTAAATCTTTAGTTTCTTTGAAAGCTTAGATCTCTTGTTGTCTGAGAATAAGCTCAGTCGGTATAGCATCGCACTTGTAATATGAGAGTCAAAACTAAATGTGGGGTCCAATTCACCCTCATGTTTACACCCATTGTGAGAATAATGCATTGATTTCTAAATTACTAACAAACTTAATTAGACAGGTAGGTCTGGAGCCTAATTTTGTAATCCATTGACAAAACTGTAAACACTGAATATAAAATGTGATAACACCCATTAAAAGAATTATAAAACTAATAGTTTACACTTTTGTTTGCATATTTAATAGGATCCAGAAGAAAAGGTGAAACAATTCATGGAAGAAAAACCTCTTCTCTCAGAAATTGAAGCCCAAATAAGATATTACCAAAACCTGCAATCCACAATAGAAGAGCTTCCAGGTACACGTAAAGTAGGAGCAATAGTATGCGTAACAGAGAAATTACTCAACGCCCTCACAGCCGAAGCTATAGCATGGAAGAATGCTTTCGGCCGTGCACTGAACACCAAAGCTAGCATGGATATGATGGAGATCTTCGACTTTATCGAGAATCTCCAGAAGAAGTTGTCGCGACCAATCAAAGATCTTGATGATGTACGTGCAGCGATGGATGCTTTGTCTGGGATACGTGAATCGGAGGTGAAGATCGACATGACGATTGGTCCGATAGAGGAGTCGTATGCTTTGCTTAATAAATTTGAATTGCACTTCAATGATGGTAATGCAGAGAAGGTTGATAGCTTGACGTATGCCTGGCAAAAGCTTATCGCACAGGTTAGAAATTTAATTTTGTTATGTGAAAGTTTCCTTGGACCACCCTTGTGGTGTACAAATTCTATTGATGTGCTTTACCTCACTGTCCAGTAGCAGTGTACAACTTTCTTGGTAATTTTGTTTCATTTCTGGGCCTACCTATTAGTGTCTCTTTTTCTTGGTAGTTCCAGTATTAGGTGTCTTGTAGGTCACATTCTTTGTTCATACCATCATAATTGGTTTCATTTGTTGATTATAATTGATTTTAGTCCTAGGATGTTACTTGTTCTCATGTTCCTTGTTGTATGCTTTATATATTATGTGTGGAGTCAAATGGCTGAGATAAGTAGGATGTTATCCCTGTGTACTGATCCACATAGTCCAGTGCATGGACAGATAAAAGAGCAAAAATATGCGCCAGTACTCGCTGCATGATATGGTGTGACTCTCAGAGTAACCCATATGAATGTGTAATGTCCGGTCCACAGCGCCTTGAAAACCAGCTCTATAAGGTGCTATATAAACTACATAATATTACATTGCTTAAGCATAGAATTTATAACTTTACTCACATTTCTTATTGTGATTACAGTCCTTGCAAGTTCAATCTCACCTATTGGTGATTCAACCTGAATTCAAAGCCAACCTGTTAGAAGGAGTTGCACAATATCAAGGCAAGGTTCAGCTCTTCTATTCTGACTATGAATCAAGGTAAAGTTTTTATTTTTATTTTTTCAAAATATGTAAATTTAATCTATGAGTCTGAGGCTTATTTCATAACAAACTGTAGAGTTTTGGTTAAAATCAAATACTGGAAAAAACATTACAAAAAACCCATTCATTATCGTTTCATTCAGAATTCAGGAAAGTCCATTTCTAGATAGTTAAATTTGTACTTAGAGAACCTAAACCTCTGTCATTAATTATTAATTGTAAATAGCATATCCCCTTTCTTAAAATTTTTCTGTTTGTGAACAATTTCAGATTTCAACACCTTAGCCTGTGAAAATTTCTAACCTGTAAATACAAAAATCTATCCTTTTTATTTAACGTTTGGTACTTAACTGAATCTCGTAGGTACAGTATACTATACAAGTTTCCAACACTGTGCCAAACTGATATATGAAAACCTGGGTTTATGATAGAATTCATTATTTCTTTTGATCTATCAGAATTATCTGGTCATATGCACAGTGTCTTTGGGATGAGACATTAAGAAACTGGTCTTTGTTCAACAAGGGTGATTTGCATGTTGAAGTACACACTCCACTGGAAATAAGTCCACTTTTGGACTTCCATCAGTTATCATTGGTGTGGCAAATACCAAATAGAAATCAGATCAAAAGTGCATTCTTACAAATTTGATATCTAATCATTTAATACCTTTTTACACTGCCAACACAATTGCTGGATCGTTCCGCAATTGAGCGTTGCGGGACGTAAAATTGCGGGACCGATTTGTAGTGTAAACGGTGTAAAACTTTGATCGCGGGGTGAACCGTCCTGCGACGGCCCCGGGACAGCAAAGCGGAATGCATTCAGCTTCGATCCTTTGTGGGACGCTCCCGGGATGAACCCGGTGTGGCAGTGTAAACGGTTCCAATTTCAAGTTTCAGAATGGTTTTACATCCTCATCCATTGGGTAATAAATTTACTCAACAGTATGTTTGATATAACAAATTGTATATTTGTAACCATTGTTATAATAAATATTAATAATAGAATATTTTATTACATGGTATGGGTAATTTTAGAAGTTATTTGTTTGTTTTAAAGTAACAAAAAATAAAACCGACAACAAAGGGGAAATCTCTTAACTACCTCTTGGGGATGCTGTTTAAATTATTTGTAAACAATCATAAACCGGATTGTTAGTAGTGTAAACTGATTCCGGTATAGCAAAATGGATTCGTCCTACAAAGTCTGATATTGTGTAAAAGGAACCTCATTCCACCATTATTGCAGGAACCTTCCGAGATTGTATTTTGTTTGGCAATGTAAAAGGGGTATAATTTAAGCATGTTGATTTTTTAATATTTAACAGTGGTCCGATGGTACACGGAATCCCGCCAAGTGAAGCAAGCGAGCGACTTCAACTCTTCCAAGCCAGATTTGATGAGCTTTGGAGAAAATTTGAAACTTATTCTGGGGGCGAGGAACTATTTGGTCTTCCAATCACAGAGTATCAAGATCTGCAACGCATCAACAAAGAACTGCGACTACTTCAGAAGTTGTATACTCTCTACAACCTTGTTATTGATAATGTAAATGGCTATTATGATATTCCATGGATTGAAGTTGATATCGAGAAAATCAATCAAGAATTGTTGGATTTTCAAAATAAGTAAGTCAATTTCAAAATGTGAAATAGTATTTATAAATACCTTCTATAGTCTGTATTTGATACTTTTTGCTAATAGTTAAGGAATCATTCATTGGAATCCACTTCTTCATAGTGTAATAAAATCAACCTTTTCCACCGAGTTCTATTTGGGATTGAAGCGATCTGTCTATCTCATTAAATACCAAACAATAATAAATCCATTGAAGAAGTTGACATTTTCAAGAGCTATGCATATCATGGTAAAAATAGGCATATAATATTCAAAAAAGGAAAATGTGTTTTTATCAGTAAAATATTTTCTATTTTGTCTGTTTAGATGCCGAAAGCTTCCAAAGGCACTTAAGGATTGGCAGGCTTTCTTGGACCTGAAGAAGAAGATCGACGACTTCAATGAATGCTGTCCTCTATTGGAACTCATGGCCAACAAGGCTATGAAAACAAGACATTGGGATAGACTGGCAAAGATCACAAGTCATACATTTGATGTTGACTCCGATGCATTTCAATTGCGCAATATTATGATGGCTCCTTTGTTGAAGTTCAAAGAAGACATAGAGGTAAAAAATGAGTAAAATTATTATTAAATTATTGGCAGTGTAATTTAACTAAGTTTATTTAGTGATGGCTGTATCAGTGATGGAAAAGTAAAAATCTTTTTCCCTTTGTTGTTGTGCGGTATACAGTGTTAAAGTTAGAAAAGTTAACAAACAAATTTAAATTGTATGTTAACCTACATATCTTTGAAAGTGTAGTGTAAATTGATCAAACTCTAATGTGAATGTACACGTAATCTTTAACAAACTTGTTATTTAATTTTACGTTCAATTTCTGTAAATACTTGCTGTGAGAAATATTACCTTTCAAGCACCTAAAAAATTGTTAACTCAATGTTAGTGTTTGCTAGCATTGCGTTAGAATTAACATTAAAATTACTCCCTTTCCTGTCAAATGTCTTTTTCATGGTTTAATTTGAGTTATGCTAATTTACTACCATGATGGAATCATTTAGCATCAGCAGAAAAACTTGTTAAATGGTGCTTGTTGTGATGAAAATATGTTGTTTCAATATTAACTAATAAAATTACTCTTTTAGGATGTATGCATCTCAGCAGTTAAAGAAAAAGACATTGAGGCTAAACTAAAGCAAGTTGTGGTAGACTGGAGTCAGCAAGACTTCCAGTTTACATCCTTCAAAACAAGAGGAGAGCTGATGCTGAAAGGAGATGCTACGACAGATACCATCTCACTGATGGAAGACAGTCTTATGGTTCTTGGTTCCCTTATGAGCAACAGGTTTGTCATTTATATTTCTTAAGTCCGATTCACACTGAATTTTAAAAAGACCGATTTAAATCTTACCATCGTAGCACCTGGATTTGTCAAGCTGGTATTATTAAAGGTTTTTCTGTTGACTTAATCGTGCTAGTCCCTTATGTTAAAACTGAGAGAAAGGTATGGAGTACAATTATTTGTGTCTGAACTAGCTAAGGATGAGTATAAGCCACTGGTAATGTCATTGATTTATTAGTGCTGGCTGTAAAGACCAGATTAGCATATGTGGCAGAGCCAAACCAAATGAGACATAAGTCGTAAATGCTAGTTTTCAACAATAGGCTGAAATTTAAAAATTTTATTAAGTTGTTTTTTCAAATTTTATTTTATTCCAACAAATGCAATTTATAATGACCTTGCTTAGTCAATGTATACTGATAAACAATTTTCTAAAGCAGTTTTTTCAAAACTTACATTTTAAATGTTCGAACTTCGAATTTTCAAAAGCAGTTTTCTCAAAACTTACATTTTAAATGTTCGAACTTCGATTGTTCATAACTTTGCAAGGAAGCATCGTATGAAACTGATTTTTGTTGCATGTTAAAGATAATAATGTGTAGTTCTATATTCCATAAACCACTCAATTGTCAATTCCGACTTATGTCTCATTTGGCTTGGCTCTGCCACATATACTGATTAAATAACACTGCACTGGAATTAGCCAGTCAGTCTGTCTCAATCAAAAATCAAAATCAGTCGACATTGGGCAATCAAATTTGGGTAAAAAATCACAGGAAATGTTACTGGTGGTAATTTTAAAATGATATCGCTAGTGTTAGCTTATATAACACCTTTATTACACACACAGACACTGAGATGTTACACCAAAGGTTAGCTTAATTAATGCTTGCAGCCGTATGAACATACCCCAAGTCTCATAACGGAACTTGGTTAAGAAAACATGGCATAGTTCTCTTTTCTGAAATTGGCGAGAAAAACTCGCTTTTGGTTGCGACTTAAAATAAAAAATTGCCCATGAGTTTGATTTTGGACTGTTCATTTGATTGATTTTGCAAGTTTTATCCTGTCATTCAGCTGTTTATATTTGACTTTTTAAGTTGATCTTTTTTCATTCAAATTATGGCACACATTGGTGAGACTTCAGATCTTAAAATAAATACAAATTAAAGTTAGTTACAGTTAGTTTATTTAAAAGAAACTCTTGAAAATTAATTAAAATTGGTTAACTTCTAGTATTTTATTAAGATTAACTTTATTTATTCTAAATTTGTAGGTACAATGCACCATTCAAGCCCGAGATTCAGAAGTGGGTACAGAAGTTATCAAACACAACAGAGATTATAGAAAATTGGATGCAAGTGCAGAATTTGTGGGTATATCTGGAAGCTGTGTTTGTTGGAGGTGACATTGCCAAACAGTTGCCACAGGTAACAAACAATTCGGATCAAATTGAGAAAATAACCAAAATCGGTACAAAGTTTTATTTTTGAGAAATTTTGTTTTAATTACTTTTGAGTACTTGAGGTAATTAATTTTCATAAAAATATTTGTTAGAACATATAATTGTATATTATAATTATAGAGGTCTTTAATATATTCCTAGTTATTTAATAAATAAACAGTGGGTATGTTACATGTTACAATTCCTAATGGTGCAATTATAGATGTCACTAGAAAATGAACAATTATTTATAAAGTGAATATTACTCAGAATTACTTTACTTCAGAATAGAGATAGTGAATTCAAAAATGTTTCACTATTTTTTTACACTATAGAATTCTAATGGATAATAAAGTCTTTCATGTTTTTCTTCATTTTGAGCTATAAACACTAAACAATTACGGATAAATATTGTTTTAGATACTCTAATTTTCATGCTAAAAAATTATGACTTATGTATTTTTTCAAAATGAGTACTGTAAAAACGGAAAATTTCGCGACATGAAACTTTCGCGAATTTGTCATGTTGGCCATTTTCGCGACATGAAA
>JAOTQE010133252.1:0-12014 GCA_025631205.1 Nesometra sesokonis
GTCGTGTAGTGGGTGCGGAATTAAGATACGTTTGCGACAGTTTCGCGACGCCGATTTTCAAGGTCACGACGCGGTGACCCACTTTTCAAGGTGAAGAGACCAAGCCTCAACCCCTTTTTCCCCTTAAAAATAAACGTGTGACATTCAACAAGTCTAACATAGCCTATATACAATTTTCACTCTCTCCATGCTCTATCCTATCTTGTCTCATTTTTCTTTTTTTCTCAGATAATTTCGGACTTTTGACATAGAAACTGAAAGCGAAGCGATCAACGCTATAGCCGCTCAACCTGTATCTTGAAAGATGTCGACTGTCGTTTGGGTGTCGTAACCGTGGCGCGCTTTTTTTCGTTCGAGACACATTCGCGACAAGATCACGACAAGCACCATGTCGTGAACCTATCGTAACGTGAACGTGTCGTGAACGCGTCGGGAATGCTATCGCGGTAGGTGGGTGCAGCCCTTGAATGTTACAGGGAGGCCTTAAGACATATAACTAAATTAATAATGTGTGTAAATTGTTTAATGATAAAGAACAAAATAAAATAAATTTGAATATTATATTATTGTATGTACCCTGTTGTCACATGCTTTCCCCATTTTTTAAAAAATATATCAATGCTGATTTTTCTACTCTATGTGAAGTGTTTTGGATACCATGATCCCTCGAAGCTGTGAGACTACAGTAAAACAAAGGTTTTACTTTCGTTCTTAATGGTATTTTTATACTTGTATGTAATATATTTATATCTATACACATGGAGAGATATTGGTTCAATGAATTTTGGCTTTTCTATGGTCTTTAAAGCTGATACAGTAAAATAAGAGTGTTATTCGGGTTCATAGTGATAATGTTTCTATTTGTCCTTAATATTATAGGCCTATTTATTGTTTGTTGTCTTGGAGGTGGTATTATAACCACAAATTTGTTTTACATTAATTATTCCACACACTGCGTGTACTCTGCTAAAATCTGCTGAGCCTGTTATATCTAATCTAATCGGAGACGTAGGTGTATTTAATCCACATAGGACTGCAAAATTGCACCGAAACACAGAGTTTTTTAGACGATTCATGCTTGTCACAATCACTAATACTGAATGCACTGTCAAGGGCTACTATGGTACTAACAAAAAAATAAAAACAAAAATAAATACTATGTTAGTGCATGGTTAGTGCGTTTTATAACTTTGCAACATTCTTGTCTTGATTCAAATTCCTGACTGGCTTCGTCTTGAATCACAATGCTCGGTCTTGTACTTGTTTACACGGACTCCACAATCGAAAGTAAGTTTGTGAAAATGTCACAGGCCACTAAGTTTAACAACACAAACTACTGCTGTCAAATGGTTTTCTAAATGCCATCATGATTTCCCATTTTTTATAAATTCTGTGAAGATGTTGCATACCAAATAATGTTAGGTGTATCAAGAACCTACGTTTATAATAATAATAATAATAATAATAATAATAATAATAATATGTGGGACTTTATACTTCAAAATAGCGGAAATTTTATAATTAAATATGGCTGTTACCGTATATGTCATTAATACAAAAGGTACAGTCCGATCTTTTGACAAGGATTATATACACCTTGCTACCAAAATCACCATGTGGTCAAAATATGGAGTTATTGCCATTTGTATATTAAAAAAATGGCCACCATTTGTATATTAAAAAAATGGCCACCATTTTTAAATAAAAAATGGCCGACATTACAAATTGAAAAAAAAAATTGGAATGCATTTTACTAAGTCTAAGAATTCCAAATCTGCCAAGAACTTGCTTTGAGCCTTACAATCTCACGGAATAACATTAGGTTCCTCACTCTAATTATAATAATGAAAAAACCCCGTAAAATACACAAAGCGCATGCTTTATCACGTGGACTCTGGAAACCGGTGTGAAAGGACTGAATGTATCATGAACGTATAAATAGCGACGACTCGGAACAACAAACTACAAGTGTTATTGTGAGGACCAACCAAACAAGTCGTTCTTCTGAAAATGCATCGTCAAAATTACCACCAGGAAGTCGAAGATACTATCAATACGTGTATCAACACACTATTATGTAGTTCGTATTCATATTTGTCACTGGTAGGTTTAATGATGGAGTCATGCGTAAATTCAAACTTTAATCTGCTAGTATAAATATCAGGCATATCTGTTAGGCTATAGAGTTCGACAATTGGAAGTGCTGTTCGTGGGGACGGCACAGTTGGTGTGTGTGGTTTAATATTTTTCACAGCCTTTATTCGAATTTTTATCTTTGCAGGCTGATTGCTCTGATCGCGGTGACGTAGCCCTAAAAGGATGTTTTAACTTTTTCAAATATCAATCTGACAAGGAAAGAGATCGGGCCTTGAAGCTTATGGCCTACCAGAATGAACGAGGAGGAAAAGTTCAGCTAAATACTATTGGCGTGAGTTTTCAAAACGTTTCTGCATCGCCATCAACATTAGAGCCATTGTTTTAGAAAAATAAATAATTATATGTATAGTGTAGGTACCGTATTTTAGTAAATCGAGTATTTAGCATTTATCAAACTGAAAGCACCACTGGTCTACTCGACCTTCACCAGTCTCACTGAACGTCGATATTCACGGATTGTATCATTTTAATTTCAGGCACCCGAAAAACCTCCATCCCCATTTAGCGCTTTAGACGCTATGCAATCTGCATATGATCTCAACCGTCACACAAACCAATCTTTGACTGATCTAACAAAGATCGCAGATAAACATGATGACAAACACGTAAGTAAAAAACCATCTATTTTTTCTAGGAAGTTGGGAGCGGGATGAGCTTGACCTTCATATACCATTTTTCAAACATTACTCGCTATTATTGTTTTGTCTTGATAATTTTAAAACTTGTGCATTGTACCCTTTAAATGGAACCTCACTTATTGTGGCGCCATCGGAGACCGGAGGCCAGGGGTACCCCGTCGCATATGAAAACGTTGTATCATTTTGCTCTCCAAAGTCGCCTTAACAATTATATTCACGATTTCCATGTAATGGCCCAAACGGATTATGCTGTCAAAACATTTTACCTATCCGTGAAGGATAATTCAAGAAATCTACAGTTTCTTCGGAAAACTTCCGATTTGGAGTTTTAATAGACGGTGACCTTAAATGATTTCAGCACTGGTTTCCAATCAACAATTCTACACATAACATGTCATTAAGTATTAACAAACCATATAGAGAATACAAATGTACAAAATCGCGATTTCAAAACAGCCCGCTACCCTATATGACCAGAATCCTGAATTCACTGTGAGGCGCTGTGGTAGATGAATTTTTCAGTCTGGGTCTTTATGTATAACTTTTAAATAATTTACTACTGTATTGTAATTTTTTAATACTTTAATAATTTCTAAATATTTTCAATGAACAGTATAATTAATCAAACCATTCAGCTAATGCAGCAAAGGATTGTTTTTATTGTAACGTTGTATACCCAGAAATAAAATATAAAATAAAAAATATGTAAAAGTTCTTCAAGCCGATTAGGTGGGAATTTCTTGGCTGTTGCCATCGGAGTTATTTGGCCTTGGTGCGCTGAGTTCGGAGAGCATATGGTAAAAACTGGTGAAAACGTTTCCATATGGCAGGATTAATTTTTGTCGGGGGAAAAGCATAACAAATTCTATAATTGACCACAAAGAATAGGGTAAACTGGCTACAAGGACACGCAAAATGGGGAAGTAACTTTTTTGTTTCTTTACTTGTCAAAACCAAACCGGTAACCACGCCCAGCTGGACCTTGGAGAGGGCGTCCTCCCTTTTCGATGGATTCTGGATCCGCCCCTGGTTGCCCTCTCCATCCCTGTCGGGGACTATGATCCCCCACCCCGTCGGAGAAATCCTGATACCCCACTGCTTGATAACCGTTAATATAACACTGTAAATTCTAAATTGCAGGTGATACATTACATTGAATCCACATTCTTGAACGACATAACGGCTACAATTAAACGACTGGTGGAGTATATGACCAACTTAAAACGTGTTGGTCCCGGACACGGGGAATATTCATTTGACGAATCTCTTCATCAAGGGTACAGTGATTGAATTGCTCCAACTATTAACAGTAGCTGCTTTTATTCAGTCAACAATATACTGTATTGAAGTACTAGTATTTAAATCACCATTTAAGGAATTAAATAAAATTTTGGTTATCAGGTTTGATGTCATGTCATGGCAGCACCACAAAGTTGTATCGCAGGAACGAAATTTGTCCAATAACTCCAGTTGTAGAATTCCGATTTTGATAATTGACCCCTCCTTTTAAAGCTTATGAAAGGTTCAATATTGTTTGCACAATAACACAATGTTCACAGTTCCACAACTTGTTGGTTTTCCGTGACATGCCTCAACTGCATTTTAGATGCGGAAAGCGTACTCTATAAACAGCTTTCCAAATTGTCTGTCGTGTATGCTTAGTGACTGTTTGTTTTTTGATCTTTACATATTAAATTTCTAGCAACCGGCATTGTGTGGGGGTCACTTTAAATATCTACAAGATATAAAACTTGTAATATTTAAACATTAAAATAAAATATCGTAATAAATGCAGTACAAATTTTAAAGGCTTAAGAAGCTGTTAAAAACGAGGACCCCCCGTAATCAATCAACCAAAACAAATAAAAAAATGCAAAAAGCAAAAAAAGTGTCCCCTATTTTTGAGTGGGGGCCTAATTTTTGACTGTATAGTTCAAGATGCTCTGAGCGTCTAGATGTTTATTTTCAGTTTCTATAGAAGGCATCCTTCCCCTCACAAACCCACCCTTGGCACAGCCAGTCTCTGTTTCAACTGGATCTGGTCTGTGCCCCACGTTTAAACATTACTGGGTCTGCCCCGGATTTTTTGATATGTAAACTTAAATATTTATGATGTAATTAACGACCTGATTTAATTTTCTATGGTTTTAATTTAAATTTAATATTTGTAAAAAATGTCCTGGCCAATTAATTACACCACCATCAAAACTAAAGAGTTTTCTGTTTTTGACAATGCAATTAACTTCTACGCCAAAAACTCAATGTTTATATTTGTAAAGAGTTTGTGCATGATTTTTTTTACCATTCATGGGGTTGCTAGTGGCCGGATTGCTATGAACTTTCAATTAAAACAAATCGCATCTTTCCATTCGTATATAAGGTTTGGAGATTCAAAATTAAAGTTGGCCATACGTCTTCTTCAAAATATAAACTTCTTCAAAATATACCAATGCAAATGAAATTTAATACAATTAAATACGACTGAAAAACTAGGATAATAACCATACTTCCTATAATTATTAAACTAAATGGAAATAATTTGTGTGTGTGTCATGAATAGTTTAATGCAATTGTAGGTCTCTGCAAATGGATGATCCGCTGAGATATGACCTGTGCTATATTATATACCAGGTGAAATCATGCATTTTTTCCAAATTATTTAACACGGTATAACAAAAATAATGTTACGTAAGCTATAATTTTACTTAGTAGCTCACACAAATCGATGGATTTACACATAACAGCATATTCTCGCTGATTATACATATATCACTGATGTACATATCATATACAGTATCCACCTAAAACCGGTACTATTAAGTGCATTGGTTGGTTTTACACTAAGGCTTCTCCAATTACATGGAAATTTACATGATGAATCAAGTTTATAATATACGATAAGTTACGTCATTTGCATCACGGAATATGAGAGCTCGCCACAAATTGAGTTGCATTGTAGGCGAGACCAAATTGAGATATTCACCAAAATAGGTCTGAAGTCAAATGTTTAGGAATTTAGCAGTACTTATAATATTTAATTGCTATTTCGGTCAGATTTCATGCAGGAGAGTGTCGTTATGAAGATTTTTTTTAATTGACATTCTTTTTTGTTTTAGATTGCCTTGCGGCAGATTTTTCCAAAATCGTGTTTCCATGCACAATATTTATAAAAGATACAATAGAAACAATCATAGCGGTGGAATTTTCTTTGCGTATTGTGATCTAGAACCGAATTCTTGAAAGATTTTGTGATCGAAAGTTATAAAACTTTGGTTCTATTCGTGTTGATCCTGTTTAGGCCTTAGAATTTCGAAAATGCATAGGCCTAAAGAAATAGTAGAAATGTATTGCACCGGCTGTTATTAAATGTCAAATTGTTTTGATTGGGCGATATCCATATAAATTATTCGTCTAAAGACAATCTTTCGGAAAAAACGAGAAATTTAACTGTTCGGACAAATCGTTTGGTACCTGATATTTGTTGCTATACCGGATCGAACAATACGCTCGACCATGAGCCAACAACAATAAGCAACACTGTAAGATGTTGATAATCTTCTACAAGATCATTCAACAGTCCATTACTGTCGACCGTTCTCGTTTCTCTGTAGTTTTGAATTATTTGAGAGAACAATATGGTACTTGCCCATTTTTTATTCCCTACTTTAAATACGGATTCCTGGAAGACCGTAGCCCTTAACTTCTCCATTATGTTACAGAAAGCTCTGGTAAGAATAATGTAAATCTCTAGAGTTCCCCTGATGTATTTTTTGGACGCATTTAATAAGGTCATAGATAAAAATCTTCTTGCATTGTATAAGTACGACATTCGTGGAAGCCATAGAATGCATTATATTCAATTGCAAAGCTATTTTTCCACAAGGCAGAAAGAAATTTTATCATATTTTTCAATATTTTCTATATTGAAAAATTACAGTCAGCTAAAACCCAGTATGAAGTTTTGTGTGTTAATCAATGTTTCTGTATTGCTTTATACGGTTTTTGTAGTGAGTTCATGCATCATTTTGACTTCTGATAATCACTGTATACATGAAGATTCATTTAGTTGCTGAGAATTTGGAAAATGCGTCGGTTTTTTAGGCCAGGTAAGAGCAATTTGGAGCATAACAAGCGAGGTACTACTGCAGAAAGTATTTCGCACCCGTTAGGCTTTATGGCTTATTGTGAGCCTTTGTTTTTGGATATTGGATCTGTAAACGAGGTGGTGTGGTTTGATAATGTTAATTCAATAATTTTATTTGGACGGTTTGTGTTGCCTAGAAAGAAGAACTGTAGTCTACGTTTATATTCTAATCATGTGGCGACATTTGGTATTTTGTTGCTGAGCGGGGATAATGGGTCCAACCCTGGACCATCTGAATTTTTGCATAACTTTAAATTTCAAATAAACTACCTTTAGCACAATTCTTATTATTTGGATAGGCCTATTAAGAATTCTTTAAAACAACTATTATTCTGATAAGGAATTGTTTCAAAAAATAACAACAATATTCATACAATCGATTCATTAAAAAATATAATAAAGTTATAAAACCAAAATTATCGACCAAAATTGTCAATAAATGCAAATTTAAACCGGTCTTTGTTTGTTTATTAACCCCATTGATAACAGAATTTTTCGAAATATATAATAGACACTATGTGGTTCTACAATGACTGAGGATAGTGTCAGTCATTTAAAAAGTAATAGTTTGAGTGAGGGTATAATTAAAAGATAAGTTAAGAAAAAAACTAAGCTTTCTTCGTTATGTTCACCCTAAACACAAAAATGCACAGGGAAAGAATCGCTGAGCGTGCCTCTCGTGTGTGCGAATAAATGCTGTTTGAAATACATGTCTAGAGATATAGGCTAGCATTCAAGGTAGAGTAAAAGTGTTTTTTTTATTCTGGATTACTACTTAAATTACATTATTTAAATAAAAATTATAGAAAGCAGCACCATGACTCTCCACTTAATCTTTAGAATTTTATATTTCTGAAACTACAAACAAAATCAATACAAATAAAAAAATGAAAAAAACGCAATTTATAATTACTGCATAGTATAAATTTGATAAGTAAAATACCAAATACACTTCTGACGTATGCTAATAATTTTCTTACTATAAAATTACATAAAATTTAATATAACAATGTTTATAGGCCCACGCCGAGGGTAGGCCTAGTTTTTGCTACATTGTAAATAAAGGCATTTTGGAAGTGCACGCGCGCACGTTGAACGTCGTGTAGCGGCGTATACGTTTATCAACATCTTGTCGGGAATTTAATAATCTAGGCCTAAGAATTGTTATAATAATTCAAAAGTTTGCCGAAAACTTTGATTAAATGTAAATGTAAAAGTTTTGTTGACATACACTCCAGAAAACAAAAGTACCAACACACCCTCCTAAAAAATTATTTTAGCAACAGTACCTAATAACAAACTACATACCTTAATATTTCCACAAAACACCAAAAAATACAACTGTTAAAGCAAATTTGAATCTGCATCTCGTTTAGAATATTTCGCTCATCATTAGATATAAACGCGTCGGTAAAACTCCTGAACAAGTAATCTAAAACAAACTTATGTTGTAATGCTCCTAAAATCATTTAGTTGCATGCTATTTGACATTTTATACGAGGTATTTTTACAAACTTTTCAACGCCGTGCGTTGCGCAGGTTGCTATGGGATGATTGTTTGTTTCTTATTCGCCAATGCGTGTAAAGAATTGAGGGAGCCTGATTTAATTTGTATGTTTGGAACAGCAGTGATTCCATTCGGGCATGTCGTCAGGTAGAATGAGTATTGGAAACAGTCTTTGTTAGTTGCTATATGTCTGTATTTACCGGTTGAAGATTGTGCGTTTTTAACATTAGAATTAGTAGGTTTCAGGTTCTCGATATTACATGGAATTTAAAATCCTTAAGGTTCTTTATAGATTGTTATAAGGCGCAGCTTGACTCTAAGGATATATAATTTTTCTAATTCTAGGTCGTTGAGAATCGCGGTGATAGTTGATTCTCGGCATTTGATACAAATCTTTCTACTCTGTTTTGTTTTTTTTTTTTCAGTTTTGCCTCTGTTCGATTTATTTTTCCATATAGATCTCAATTAGCAAAAGCTGAACAATACTCAAGCATAGGTCGGATTAAAGATTTACATATAAGTTTAGTATCTTTACTACAGTATTATAGGTTTCTATATTCGTAATTTGGTTACGTTTATGCGAGTTGTCCATCTCAAGTTAGGCATATGACCCCTAGTTCCACCCCTAGATAAGGATGATGTTTTACCTCTTCTAGTGTGGTTTTATCCAATTTATACAAAACTTATTGGTTTCTAATGATATTTAACTCTTATGAAAAAAAAATGAATGCATTAAAATACATTTTCCCGTTTTCCCAATTGTAGCAAGGTATTATAATAAGTATAATATACGATCCAGAACTTAAGGAATGGAAATTTAGGAAAAAAACTCTGGCTCAACAACTCGCCCGTCATTTCAATGCGGTCTGAGATGCTCTGAGTTTTTGAATATAAAACTTCTAGATTTCGAGAAAGTTCATTAAATACACATTTAAAATGCTTTTCAAAGTGACACTTATGGTATTGCTGAACATTTCTGAACTCTCCTTAATAAATCGAACTCTATCCTGAACTCATTCAACATTATTTACAAAAACAATTGTTAATAGGCACCACCCAAGTTATCACCATCGTAAATCTTGTAAGATGCATTAAATAAATCCGTCTAATAACACACTTTTCAACCAAACACCGTACCCATCTCGCTTTTACCTTGAGTGTGACGTATTGTCCGTATTTACTAGGATATAAGTCGATGGCAGTTTATTCAACTCCAGGGTGGGCCGATCCTGTGTTTACGTCTGTGCGTCTTCGGCACCTGGATAATTATAGCTTTCCTTTCTCAAACCTTCAAACAAGAAATATGAACAGCCATCTATTCGTAATCACACAATTCCCCGTGGCGCGTGAAGGTTTGGGTGTTCCAATATGGCGACCGGTGACCTCACTTCCTACTGTAGAGTGAATGGCCAATGTGCTGTCCATGGATCGGTGGGCTCAGGCACCCTATTATTTTAAAGCATCCATCATAGCAAATACAGTACACTAACTGTAATACTAATAACAATTTGAATAATATGCTTGCTGCCTAGTACTTAGAACCTCTTCTATTGGCTTTAACATAGTCATGCCACAGCATGCGTAAACTGATATTTTGTAAAGGGTTTTAAAAGTGGACCTTAAGAGTGACATTTCTGAGAATGCGAAGTGCCATAGGCCTATACTATACAATTTTCCTAGGCCTTAAGGTGATGAAAATACAAGTTGCCTAGTTAACAAAATCAACCTGTTGTTTTCATGTTTATTTACGATCAACGGATATATTAGAATATAATATATAACATGGAAATGTCATAGAATTTGCCTCGGAAAAGTATTTTATTAATATGCACCTCCACTTAGCACTGTATAGATTCAGTGAGGGTTCCAGGGGCGCTGTGGCAACCCAAAAACCGTTTTAGGTCTGAAATAGGATCTCCATCAGGAAAATTTAATGCAGTAAAAATTAGACTCAAAATTAGTGGAAGCAGCCCTTTAGTTATAAGCCAATTTATCAACTGAAACCGAAAAAATCTGATCACAATTTCCGTAGCGGGATCCTGGATCCGCCCGAGCCTCAGAAAAATGTAATCAGATCTTCTGGTTTAATAAACGCCATGGTCTCTATGAAGTTTACTGGATTCTAAAAATAGCAGTGAGCTCGGATTTATAATAAGAGCAATCGCTCACCAGGTCCGCGCTTCCACTGCGATTTCGGGGAGTAAATAAGTCTTTCATTATTAATTTCTCAAGCACTAGTAGACCAGGTTGCATGGATTGCATGGACCAGGTCCGCGCTTTGGAAGCGCGGACCTTGTGAGCGGTCGCTCTTGTATCTTAATTGACCGCGCCATTGAGCAAGCGATAATTCTACATGTATTTTATAGTTTTTTACTGCTTAACGGTGAAACACGTTTTTGGTTTTGTGGGTATAGGGGACGCCCTGGGGTGTAACTTAAAAAAGGGCGATGAACGTTTGGAGATGATCTGTAATATATGTGTACAAAATTGCATGCACGTCCGTTTAAAACTGGCGACACTGGACGCTTTTAATGTTGTGGTCGCAACAACAACAACAACAACAAGAGCGACCGCTCACCAGGTCCGCGCTTCCAAAGCGATTTCGGGATGTAAATGCATTTTCAATTAATTACTTTAGCACTATTAGGCCACGTCGCATGATTTTAAGTTTTAAGGTAGTAGATTTGCAGAAAAAATGTTTGAAAGAGCAAAATTAAGATACAAAATTTTAAATAAATTGAATGTTCCTCGGAAGAAAATTAAAAAAAAACATACAATAGCCACGGCCTACCGTGGTGGGAATCAATCCCACCTTCGCTTTTGTAGAACGGTCAGTTAAACGATGTCTTAACAACCGAGCTACTCATACGATTGTTGAAATTAACCGTATTTTACACTACTTGACGAACGACGACGACGACGACGACGAGGACGACGACGACGACGACGAGGAGGAGGAGAACAACCAGAACAAGAACAACAAGCACAAGCACAACAAGCACAAGCACAACAAGCACAACAAGAACAAGCACAACCACAACCACAACAACAAGCACAATCACAACCACAACAACAAGCACAAGCACAACAACAACAAAAAGCACAACCACCACAACAACCACCAGCACAAGCACAACAAGCACCAGCACAAGCAGCACAAGCACAACAAGAAGAACAACAAAAAGAAGAACAACCACAACCAGAAGAACAAGAAGAAGAAGAAGAAGAACAACAAGAAGAACAACAAGAAGAAGAAGAACAACAACAACAAGAAGAAGAACAACAAGAAGAAAAAGAACAACAACAAGAAGAAGAACAAGAAGAAGAAGAAGAAGAAGAACAAGAACAACAAGAAGAACAACAACAAGAACAAGAACAACAACAAGAACAAGAACAAGAACAACAACAAGAACAAGAACAACAACAATAACAAGAACAACAACAAGAAGAACAAGAAGAAGAACAAGAACAACAAGAAGAAGAACAAGAAGAACAAGAACTTAGGTTCTCACTTATGTTCTTGTTAGGTCCGCGCTTCTCGCGGACCTAACAAGAACATAAGTGAGAA